>JBBPMV010000982.1:0-10148 GCA_038090495.1 Heimioporus retisporus | reverse complement strand
ATTTCTTGGTGATGCTGTTGACGTGAGAATTCGACAAACACATTGTTGATCGACGATGCATAGTTTCCCGCCGTTTGATCTTTTAATAGAGTGAAGAACCAGCAACGTGCGCTTCTTTTTTTATCACGCTCGCACCAGCCCGCCGTCGAGCCTCGAGCGCTTCATCCATGATCAGAAATTACATAATTCGGCTAAATTACGTAAATTATTTGGTAAACACAGAAGCACTGCCGCTAGAAGGGACCGGATCCGAATCTGATCACGCCAGTCGAACTCGTGAGTCAACGACCTCAGCGCTTTGAGGCTCTCAGTCAACACACAAGATGCCGAAGGTATGTCCATACAAAATTTATCATCGTCCATCTCCTAGATCTAATGATCATGGTTCACAGAACAAGGGCAAGGTTTGTCCTGTTGCAGCCGACCCTCCCAAACTCTCGCTTACTTTGTCTGACAGGGTGGAAAGAACCGCAGACGTGGAAAAAATGAGAACGAGGACGACAAACGCGAGCTTGTTTTTCGTGAAGACGGTCAGGAGTATGCCCAGGTCATAAAGATGCTTGGGAATGGGCGCCTCGAGGCCCAGTGCTTTGATGGTCAGAAGCGATTAGCCCACATCAGAGGGAAAATGCGAAAGAAGGTATTCACGTGCTTTTTATCTATGTACAGTCTTTCAACGGGAATCATTCCAGGTCTGGATCAACCAGGGGGACATTATTTTGATCTCGCTTCGTGATTTCCAAGACGATAAGGCAGATGTCATCGTCAAGTACACTGCGGATGAGGCTAGAAATCGTGCGCCATTCTGGCATCATCGCCAAGATCCACTGCTCACTTGACTTTTACAGTGAAAGCATATGGCGAACTCCCCGAAAGCGCCAAAATCAACGAAACAGATACATTCCCTGAGGAGGACGGCGAGTGCACATTCGAGTTTGGCGACGAAGGGGAGATCGACATCGACGATATTTAATTTTTTGCATGTACCCACAAAGCCTTTTTGTTCCTGTGAACCCTTATACTACAGGTGTTCTATAGATCGCCCCACCTCTACAGCTATCATTACATCACTGAAACCTACCTACCGTTTTATTGCCTTATGATGCCCGTCGAAGTCAAATATTTGTTCACGATACATTCACCTGCAAGTGATTAAATCGCTGGTGCAGTGTCCCAAGCATGCACGCTTGTGACATGCTCTACTTTCCAGGGATTAGCCGTCAGTTTGCATGCGCCAATCCGGACTGAGGGCATTGTTGGATCACTAGATCAGACTGCCGAAGGAGCTGATGAACCTGAGGCTCGATGCTTCGAGTACAATTATCCCCCTAATCAAAAACGATGGGGACTAATCAATCTCCATTGATGAGAGCGCGCCCGGACACATGTTTTATATTATTCGAGGACTCCGCGTATGACCAGGACGATCTCGACCTGGGACCTCCAAAAGATACGGACCCTCCGAGGCTCAATATATTCGCTAGCGACTCAAGCTCATCTTCTCTAACTTTCTTTCGACCCCGCCCCATTAGGACGAGTCTGGTACCAGAGTATTTTCAACCGGATGGAAAGGATCGCGATGACGAAAACCGCTGACAGGAACGGTACCGCGGACCCGATCGACGATCCCCCAGCATCATTCTTCGACTGTCAAAGAAGTAATGGATCAACTCCACGTCGGTCTCGACATGATCATCTTCTGCGGTGCTCTGACAACATCTCCCGACCCTCGGCGCTCGCTTGCCACAGCAGAAAGGCGCCTTGAACTCCAATCATCGATCGTAAGATTCTCGACAATGTCTTGCGCTTTGCATTCGGTGGCGATCCGGAGCATATCTGGGACAGCATCTACCGTTCACCAACGTTTCCCGCCTTAAGATAGCGACTCTGTGTTTCGACGAGATTTCGGTCCTAGCGACGGATGGCGGTGTTTATGCCAAGATTACCCTTCCAGGTTGGCGTGGCCTCGTGGTCCAGCGGGAACCGCACTAGTGGGATAGACCCGGCGGGTACAGCCCTAGTCAGGGCATACCCTTTATGCGAACTGATGTTAGGAGCGGATGGATGCGGACAACGGTACAAGTACCGAAGCCAAGGCGGTGGCGGCTCTCGATTAGTTCAGTCATGAGTCGATTTGCGGGCGGGCGCACGAAATGGCCGTCTCAGCAGTTCGGGCGCAGGTGATGGATCCGTTGATCGTGGCTCCTCAGTATGCCTCCTACTGAGGCTGGCTTCGAGAACGTCCCTACCAGGCACACATCCGGTGGCACAGAATTTTGGTGAGGAAGTTCCTGGTGGATATGGGGAATGCTCGTGCGGCGATGGGGTACTGTGCGCGACAGGATGGTGGTGTGCATTGAAGTGAGGATGCAGTGAAGCGCATTGCACGTCTGTGGGAGTGTGTTGGACGCTGACAAAAGCTGAATTTCATAGAGTACATAGCTAAAGTGAGTTTCCGGTCAACGTGTTCCGTTTTCGCTTTTTTAGACGAAATCGAAGCATCGAATCTGGTTGCTCACCTCCACGGGTCAAGTTGTCAAGGTATGTGGCTTACATAAATTTTCATTAGTGAACATCGCGCACATAAGCGCGATCCACTAAGAGGACGCCGAGGATGTAAGCAACCTATAAGTACATATGCAAAGGGGTGGCAGCAAGGCCAACGTGGAAGTGGCAGGTATTTTTGTATTTGCCCCTCAACGTCACCTCTCACTGTAGGTTGAATTTTTAGTTATTTTTCCCATCATCTCCTCGGAGAACGGATACCGGCAAACGTGGAAACAATTTCAAGAATTAGCTTTGGTGGGGTGAGATGTTCGTAACAAAGCAAAAGGTACGGCTGATACCCATCTCTCAGTGAACACTATGGGTTAGCCTGTTCGAACTTCTGGGACAGGTACGGCCTTTGCCTCGTGATCGCACTTCTTCCCAGGACTTATCTGCGTGAGTTTAAATCAGTACGAGATCAAAGAATTTGAGAGTGCCCTCTCCCTTTTGTTTAAGGGGAGAAAGCATCGATAATGATAAAGTCTGCTAGGTTCAGGCAGACGAAAAGTAAGTAAATTCCCAGCCAAAATCAACTATCCCAATGGGCGACACTTGAAAAAGTAACGTGTTCATGAAAAACCAGGTCGCGTACGCAGCAACGTTCGTACCGATGGATCCTGTTAGTGTGGGAAATACACGCATGTATTCTGTTAAGGCCCCATGGCGATGCTAGTCTGAAGACGGGTTGACAAACTTCTGAGGCAGGTACCAGTCTGACGGGCGCAAAATTTGACCGGAAGACAAAGATTATAGCAAAAACCATTCACAATGGCAGCTTTCCGTACAGCAGGGTTGTGGCTTTCATCAGAAGGAAACGACGCAACTAAAGCAGCGAACGTGCTGAATAAAACTACAAGATTTGCACCGCCAAGCGCCAGGGTTTCTTCCGGCAGATCCGGTCCGAAACAAAGAAGCTAGTTATGCACGTTAGCTGTCATGGATCGGTTAATGATGCAGACAACATGTTCCGGGCCATATTAGCTGATAGCTTCAAACACGTGTTTGATTATTATCCTAGCCAAGAACGCGCCATTGGTACTAGAAAGCTAAGTCTGCATATCAGCAGCAACCGTGGTTCTTCGGAGCATCGCGGCGGTCGCCTATGATCGTCGATATTCCGGTTACCGCTTTGGACAAGGTTATCGGCTTTGATTTGGTCACGCATCTGTGCAAAGTCCGAATATGTAGTACGCGAGTTTCAGAAACTACTGAACGCACGTTACGCACAAATGTGACTTACCGGACTGTAGGGTAAGAAGTGCATCAACGAGAAGACAGCCTACCACGAAGCCTCAAAAGCCCCCCAAAAGCATCCTCCTTGGGAATATCACATGAGGGCCACGACCCCCTATGATAGATTGATCACTGATCACTTACCGTTAAACATAAAAGGGACAGCACCTTGTCACAACGCCACTCGGGTTGTGAAAGAAGGTAGCAAATTGATCGAGGGATTTAACTGAAGATACGATCCCGCTGCCAGCTGTCGTCTGCCATCGCATTTTGGAATAATGTACCAAATCACGTGTCATAGTTGCATGAAAGCAGGAGGAAAAAAAATTCTTGGCCATTCAAGGAACTAGCACTAAAGTTATCAAGTGTACTCAAGGAGGAATCCACCTATTCGAAGGTGACTACAAAGCGAGGTAAAGAGTAGTGGGGACAAGAACGGAAATATTTGATTGACACACCAGTTGCACTGAAGAGCGCTACAAAGCTATTGTAATACCTCCACATGATCTTGAATGATCGCAGCGTTGACCAGACTCGAGGATAAGCCAGACCGTGGTGTAAACGACTGGGGACATACATACATTGGGCTTTAATATATGTTTTGGCATTCAGCGAAAGGTAAATGTCAGTAATGCACAGGGAGGTTGTTTTCGCCACGATTAGCAATAGCTATGTGCGCAATTAGGGTTCACATTTCACTTCACTCTAACCATAATGCCTCGAGGTCCTGGTACGTCCGGAGAACGGATGTCCTGCAGCGGCATGTTTACGCTATTTTTACAGTCAACTTGGGCATGGTAACAAATGCGACGGAACGTGCCGCTACTAATAGGACCGAATTCCGTAGATCTCAAGATTCTGATTCTGGAAGAGAGGGGCTCAAGAGTTACATCAGAAATCAAATACTCACCAAGTGTGAAGTTTAGGCATGTAAGTCACCTGGGCCTTAGTATTACCCGGATCCGTAAAGCATCGGTGGGCAGTTCTGTTCGCTGCTTGAGAGTATATACTGTTATCTGAAAGTTGTAGAACAATAGAGTAACTTAGGTGATTCGTAGCGCACTAAGAAATCACAACATACACAAGCATGTCATGTGAATGTGCCGTAAAGGTACCTAACGTGGCAAACTGCAGTGTCCATATTTAGCTGCTCCGGCCCGAACACATTGCGTTTGACTGCACTGCAACCATGGACTTTGAAGAGCAATTAGCGAGCCAGCTCCCGGCAGCACCCACACAAGACTTTCTGGCCACCATCAAGGTGTTTCCATTAATACCATATCTTAAGAAAGACGTTACTGTCAGTATTGGCCGAATCCTTCTCTTTCCTTATTCTTACTTGGTTTCTATAGAGTTCCATTAGTTAGTCCGTTCGCTCAAGGTACGATCAATGCCCACTGACTTTTTGAAACATCCTAGATACCCCATTGAGTTGGGAGTAAGTTCCTCGCTGTGCATACGGCACAACACACATTCTCGATAACACGTGCTGCAGGCAACTCACCGCCGCCGATGTCAATTCCAATATAGTACGACCATTGCTACTGAAATATGCGCGACTTCGGAACATGGCGATTGTTTATGCTTGCATGGTTGTCCGGTCCTACTTCCTCTCTCGAACCGGGACAGAGTTGGCCCATTCAAGTATCCTGGATTCTCGGGCGACGCTGTGCGAGATCCTCGCTTTGAAACTCCTCAATCACTTTGCGTCCAGCAAGCTCCAGCTCGTCGCGGTTCTGACTACGCCTTGGAATCCCCTTGCAGGGGCACCGCTTGACGTGGTGGAGGAAGTTAAGGAAGCGTTAGGTACAGAAGACGCGCCCGAACGATCGCAGAGCGCAATCGAGGTCCGTAGTTTATTTATTGTCATCGCTTTTTTTTTAAAATGATTCGTAGATGGCAATAGCAACGAAGGCCAAGGCATTCCTGGCATCCACCATCGTGCAAAGTGTTGTGGATGATATGCACACGGGTCGTATTGTGTTCACCATCGTTGCAAATAGGTCTCTTCTGGCCGACAACTATAAACAGCGCGCCATTGAAGTGTATGATGTTCGTAAAGCGCCTTTTCTTGACCATTATAGGTTGGAGCATGCCTATTCTTGTGGTTTTGCATTCATCTCTATCTAGGTTGCGAGTTCCCCGTTATTCTAACATCCTCCACTTTCTCAACACCGCAATTCTTACGGTGACTTTTGTGCTGTGCTTACGTAGTATGGCAATTCTTTGAGATGGGAGTTCGGCTAATGTCCAGCAGCACAATGTATCGAGAAGATATCCACGTGGGAGTCCGTCTTCCTTGTATTTGCCACCGCATTCGCTTTGCAAGAATACACGGCGTCGCAAGAATACAGCTGGCGCAGTAAGTAGGATATTGAGCAATCCGAGCCATATCTCACCTTGTTCCCGCAGTTTACACATCCAATGTGCGTCTCCCCACAATCGTGAATGCAAATTTGCAGCTGATCTAGTCTATAGGTTTGGAATGTTTTTGATACATCATTCGTCTTGGTTTTCTTGGCTTATTTCGTGCTTCGCATGAAAGGGTTATTGCATAACGAAGGTTTGTTGTCTACAATGTTGTACAGCTGCCGCCTTACCGCTTGGGGTAGCCGAGACCTCACAGCTAGCTTTTGATCTGTTAGCTTGCGGTGCATGCATCCTCGTCCCGCGGTGTGTTACTATCGTTTAATCATTCAACATTAGTCCTAATACGATAATCCTTAGTCTGGCTTTCTATGCCATTGTCAATAATGTGATCGTCCTGTGAGTGCAATGCGACCTTTTGTGGAATCGACTGATCTGTGTTAGTGCTTTGCGGGCCATGATATCTGAGTTCGTGTTTTTCATGTTTATTGCCGTGACGTGCTTTTCTGGTTTGTTGTTGACCCTTTACACACTTGGTAAGTTACCATATTTCTTGTGATGCACATGTACTAATAGAATAAGCATCGGACCGATGGTCCGTTAGAGGCATAGTTTGGCTGATGGTCCAGATTTGGTTCGGGAATACTAGTTTAAGTTTTGGGCAGGCGTCTAGCTTTCACCCTATTCTTGGTCCCATCCTCATGACCTGTTTTGCGGCAATGGCCAATACACTCCTGCTGACAAGTATGCAATTTTCATTTGGTATTCGGAGTTATCTCGACGTCACTAATTTCCCGACCCATAGTTCTTATCTCTATTCTCTCCAACACAGCAGCACGGATCGACTCGGTGTGTGACCTTTTTTCCGCCCGTGTGCATTTTGCTCAATCATAGTAATTATGCAAGAATTCCAACCAAGAGGTGCGAGAAATGTATCGTTCCTTTTATTGCAGCTTACTCTTGGTCAGTATCTTTTCCAATATACCATAGCTACTATCGAAGGGTGAGCAGAAGGCGATCCCCTAGCTTGATGAAGCACGCTAATTGGGTATTGCAGAGTGAAATCGGATGCTCTGTTTAGCTATCAGCTTCCGTTCAATATCCTCGCGTTTGTCCTACTCAAGCCAGCAAGCTACGTTCTTTCGCCGCGCGCACTGCACTCTGCAAATGTTTTTTTGATTAAAGTCACTGTGCGTATGGCCTACGTCCCGCGTTCTCGGCCAAGGGCTAAGAATTTTATCAGTCATTCCCTACTCTCATTATCATTGCGCTTTTCGAGCGACAACTGGCCTTCGGTAGGAGGATAAAGGAATTCAAGAAAGTTTCCAAACATGCATTCTATCAAAGTTTCCCTCGCCTTTTAAAGAACATGCCATTTATCGAAAGATTCAAGTCGGCCGACTTCTACGATGTGATCTTCGAAGTTGAGGAGTCTCGGGAGTTCGGCCTGGACTACGAGTTTAATGAGGGAGTTCCATCTATCTCAGCAAGTCCTATGTCACGATCACCATCTCATCGACACACCCCTTTGCCTGACGGCCAGCAGACACCACGTTCTTCTCGGAGACGGAAAATCAGCACTCTGGCGCCTTTGGAGGAAGTGTCCAGTAACGCAAAAATCTTATCTTTGGACACCACAACCCCGCTCTCAAATTTGTTTTCTCACTCGAGGCCGACCACTGCCATTGACCACGAAAGCGGGGCCAGCGTTCACCGAATGCAAGGCTTGTTGGATCAGTACCGGGATTTACCCATCAGCCGCCTTCAAGATGACATGAAGGAGATACAGGCATGGACTTAACTCGACTATTGGTATCAACAAGAGCTGATCTTGTTTGACAGGATCGGCAACGACGCATCGAGGAGCTCCTGTCGAATCTAACCCGCAGCTTGAGATAAGAGAAAGTGTCTGTGACACTTCCATGTTCAGTCGCACAACGGACTTTTGTTTTTACGATGAATATTTGTTTCCACTGATCTATGTACGCAGTTTAGACTCGCCAACGATGGCGTATATATTATCTCGGAGATGTCGGCATCGCGATTTCACGAACTTCCTCCCCTAGAGCTGGACGTGCTCTCTTCTGAATTGAAACCCCAAGTCCTGTCATTCTGTCGAAACGGAGTGGGTGACAAAGGCTAGGTCGTCGATGGTGAACTTGGATTTCCAATGACAGAGAGCTCTGCGCGGACACAGCATGTTGGCCAGAAACAGAGTCGGATAGCCAAATGGGCCCACCTCATGATCGACGTCAACCGTGTCACCTTTGTAGGGGGAATTGCAACCAGAAGACGAGAGTGGCGTGCCTCTGGATAGAGACTTAGTTCAGCCGCGTACTCTGGAATACATAGTCATCTGTGGCTGTTAGAGGTCACAATGTGAGGCAATAGAAATGGTGTTGTCATACCTGATGTCGAAGTCTAATCCACAGATTTGAGGCAAGAGGGATGAGCCCGGACGAAGATTTTGTTTTTTTTTTTGGCACGGCGCACATCGAAATGTCATTAAGTAGCAACCGACAAAGGGGTCTACCACTATTGTAATAGACAGTCTGGCCCTACTTAACTAACGCCAAGGCAGCCACAAGTGGCTGAGCCGGGAAAAATGCACTTACGCACGCCCCGGATATCCGGGGGGTGTGGGACTCCGTGAACTACCCGAGGGCCCCGGTAATGACAGGGGATCGGGGTAGGTTGATACCCACTAAAACCGCAGAGTTTGTCACCCAATCCGGGTGGGGGTCATCTTTGAGGAGGTGTTTCCAGGTCTGGTTTACCTTTTGTGTGAAGGCCGGTTCTCGTTTGGAGATGGCTAGGTGACGGTCCGCTTGTAGCCGGTCGTTGATTTTGTCTAGCCATCTAGTGGTCGTGGCTTGTTGGGAGTGTCTGATTTTCCCTATCGTTCGTTCGCAGCGTAGGGTCCAGATGAGGTGTGCCGCCTCGGATATCAGGATTCTTTTCCGGCGGGCGGCCCCTGATTTCTCGGGGACGAAGATTTTGATGCCGACGGGTGACTCTCATCTGGAGGCAAGGCTTGGCCTCTTTGAGGACGAGTACAAGGGAAGAGTGTGTCACAGCCGTTCACTGAAGGTCAAAGTTTGCGATAAACATAGACTTGCCGCCTCCGGCAAGGCGTCCGGTAGGTACTGCAACTACTTCCGTGAATGAATTCAAAGGACGTATGGCACCAGCGATGGCCACAGTAACTCATGATGTTACCCCGCTCGAGACAGGTGTTGCACTCGAAGTCGCCACCTCACACCCAGGACAGGGACGCCCATCCACCCGAGTTGCATTTTGCCTTCATCCATGGTCACGACTTGGAGGTTGCATGTACGACCCGTGAGTAGTGAAAGGTTTCTATTTGTGCTTGTGAGGAACCGGGTTGGCGCAGCACTATCCAGACCGTCGTCAAGTACTTGGAGGAAAATGGTTTCTATGTCGTGTACTACAACTCTCGTGGCGTTGGAAAGTCGACCGGCTGGCCCTCTTTCACCGGCAAGACGGAAGGCGGTGACCTGGAAGCGTTGGTCCAGCATTTTTTGCAACGACATCCCGAGGTCGATTCTGTGACGTTCATCGTGCGTTGTTGTATGCGTGTTCCGTCAGACTTGATACGACGTGACTGTAGGGGTATTCTCATGGATCGCTGATAGCGACGCTGCACCCCGTCCTGCCCGCTCACATCAAAACCTCTTATGTGTTGCTTTCGTATCCCCTAGGCCCGAGGGGGTTGTTGACCCTGTTCCGTTCGAAGACATACTCATCGGCGTTGACGTCTCTGTTGCTGGATGTCCGCGCACGGCTGCTCATTGTCCACGGTGATCAGGATGAGTTTACGAGTCATTCCCAATATGACGTTTGGTCCGAAACCCTCAAGACGACCAAAAATATCAAGGCCCAATTGGAGATAGTCACGGTCACGGGTGCGGGGCATTTCTGGCATACAGGGACATCAAGAGACGTGCTAAGGTCAACGTTGGAGAGGTGGCTTGTCTTAC
>JBBPMV010000980.1:0-10168 GCA_038090495.1 Heimioporus retisporus | reverse complement strand
GTCCTTCAAGTCGTGGCCAGTTGCGAGCCAAGGACAACAAACCGTCGTCGTCCAGAGAGATCTGATCTACCCAATCGATCCTGAGTCGTACGAGATGGGTAAAGGCCGTCAAGGGATGGATTGTATTGAAAGACAGGCGATAGAGCACGAGTTCGTTTGGCCTATCGTATATCACCGGCGAAAAGGGAGCATCTATAAATGAGAGCGAAAGATTCCGGAAGGTATCTGGGCACGATCTGCCTGCGAGGCGGTTCAAAAATTCCGAGGTGGCATCCGATGTCTGGCGGAGGTTGTGGCTCAAATGAAGAGTATGGAATGTTTGATTTTGGGGTCGAAGGAGATGAGAGACAAGATCGAGATCGTCCACCGTAAAATCCAGCTTCTCGGCATAACGGAACAACTGGTTTGCAGGAGGGAAAGTGACATTGAGCGGCGCGAATATTGGAGAAACAATGACGGAAAGCTCCTTGAGGGTCGGCAGCGTAGACAAATGCTTCAACGCAGCTCCGTTAATAGGTGCCCCGAGTGAAACACTTTCGAGGTGCATTTGTCCACAAAGGGCTTGGGAAAGGGCTTGAAGGCATGTACCGCAGTGTGCCAATAATAAGCTACGAAAGTTTAATTTGATAGTCTTCAGCTTGGGACATAAGAGAGTGAGATTGTTGAAAAAAGATGGGATGCTCGGTATTGCGTATTGTTCGGTCAAGACCACATGCAAAGAAACGAGTTTGGGATTGAGTAGGGGCTGAATAAGAGAGATCGGAAAATAGAGGAAGGGGCGACGAGGTGGAGTCCATTGGAGATTCTTCAGGTTTGGGAGGAGGCAAAAAGGACGTGAGCCCATGGATCGTACAAAATGCACGGAATCTTTGTCCGCAATCGTGAGTTCTTGGATGCGATTGAAGTATTTATTGAGGATGGGAAACTGGGAAACGGTTGGAGGTATCTACAGCAATTGGTGTAAGATTAGATGTCGATCAAAAAACGATGAGTTACCTCTTTTCCTTGGTGGGCCAAAGTGGTGCAACATCGGATCAAGGGCTTGAGTGAGTCTAACCTCATCCATAGACGGTCCAGTGCCGGTCCTGAAAGCATATGGCATGTCTGGGCTAAGGCGTACAATGATTGCCTCTCAATGGGCATTCTGGGATCGAAATAGTCAAGGACCTCGTAGTACAGATCTAAGACCATGAAAAGACTGCGTGAGTCGGCCATCGACATGAATGGATCCGTGTTCTTTGCGCTGAAATTTGGATGCCAATCTGAATTACTATTAACGGTGAATAATAACACTGTCATTGTACGCACCTCGAGGTAGATGGGATAGTATGTGCAGTGTCAGTGGAAACGAGTATGATACTGAAGGCGAACGTGAGCGTTCGTTCTGGTGCTATGCAGGAACGGTGAAGAAGTGTGCTCGTATTCTTCCCCCTTATAAGCTTGACCACAATTTCGGCATTGGGATTGGACCAAAAGGGTCGACAATACATCTCGGACCTATCCTTGACGCTTTGACGCGGTCAAATCACCAAGGCATTATATGTGGAGCGTCGACCACAAAAAGACAACCGTAAACACAAACGAAACGTGCTTTGTTTGACTGGATGGATTAATCTAGCGCATAGTATACGCGTATGCCGAGTGCTTCAGAAGTTGCTGTCAGTAGCAAATGTATACGGTCACTCACGGCAATATTGGCGCATAGCGCTTGGACCGTTTGTACGGCTGACCAAGGGCACGGGCATAAGCGCGTACAATGGAGTGGATATAACTGTCCACCAACGAAAACCAAATTTTGGCTCGTTCCCCGATGGTCGCGTTCTCGAGTGATGTCCTGATTTAGGTCATTGGTGCATCCATAGCGATACTAGCCTGAGGTAATTCGTGGCTTTGATGGTGAACTCTCTTCCAGTATCGCTAAGCTGATACGTGAGTGAGCGTGAGCTTTCGATCCGACCTCCGGGCTGCCACTGGACCACCGGCAGAGCACCGTGATTGAATGGGTACTCACTCAAGGTTAAGATGGTCCAGGGCATACACATACTTGTTCATCATAACCATCGACAGATCCCGGCCTGGGGACCATTTCTGAGAATCTATTGAAGCGCGTGCGTGGGGCCTATGGTTCAGGCTCAAGTACTCAGTTCCGGTTACCAGGACGGCACATTTCAAGAACATGGGGATAAACCAAGAAAGGAACACCGTATCATCTTTTCTCACGGTATGGCACCAAACCGCTCGCTCTCTAGAGTCTCCACCCTATTGATCTCGCACGGCCGAGCATCACGAGGTGCGGTACTTGCGGTATGGTAGTACGTCACCGTCGAAAAAGTAACCGATGCTCGTCATGATGTGCGCAACAGAAACGTGTTAACAAGGCAACTTTGCTTGCTGAACCCGTTACACCAAGTGATCCGAGCCCTCGTGGCAATCGACGTGTACAAATTTGAGACGACTAGACAGTAGTATAATATGGCGCAAGTGAAACTCCATCTGCTAATGTACACGTTTTTGCATCTTGCTTGTATGATTCTCGGGTGTCCGGATTCGAAAGAAGCTGAGTATCTAGCTTGTCATGGATCATCGAGATGTGATCATGCTATGCCTATAGGCTGGCCCCGTGTCCTGACCGGCCTGACCGATGCGAAGGCAGCACCTGTGACACCGTGACAACCGGTAACGTTTTCCTTTTTCAGGCCATCACGGAAATGGCTCGAGACGTGGGTTGTGCAAGTGGCAGTGAATAGATCGGAAGAACGCGCCCGTCAGGAGAGTATGTATGATGATTTGAGAACCCACACAACGAACCCGTCATGCATTCGATCATCTCGGATATGCCTCGCATCACGTATATGTCACGGCGGACAAGGTTTTGTTATGGAGATATGCATTGGGTAGTCGTTCGCCGTGGTGGCAGGAAGCACTTGGGGTAACGGGAGGCCATGACATACCTCCATCAATGAGTCCATCAACATGCCCGTCCCATATGGTGGATACAGAATGCCCCCGCTGCTGGATGATGAACCGCGATGAGAATAGGGATGTGTGTTTGGGCAGCGCATGATTTGGCAGGGAGGGCAGATGTGTTCCGTACGTAGTGATCGACCGCCGTGTCCAGACGATATCAGAGGGGAAGCAGAGACGCTACTAGTAATGACGGAGTATTCTCCTCATCTGTGAACGCTGGTATTGATGGATAGGAGAAGAAGGAATGTGGGCTCAGAAGCTTCAATATCCTCCGGACTCTGGAGTAGGTGTGGCCGGACAGGCTTTCGACACTCTTTTCAGGAGCAGGCACGAAGAGTGTTGTCTGCTAGGGAGAAGGTCAGTTGCACAGCTGCCTGGTAGAAAACCGCGATGGTAGATAACACATGAGTCGGGGATTTTGAGCACTAGCGCTCAGTGAGCCAAGATCCTGGGAAAGAGTGCGCAGGCGGAGGCTTACAATCACAAGGACGACACCGACACGATGGGTATTCCATGGGGTCAAGTCCAAACGGGCCAGTGGAACGCATCAAGGAGAGCGCACGGAGAAGAACGGTGTGGATTCTAAACGGCCAGGATACGACATGGCATGGACAGGATACTGGAATGTAGAGGGAGCAGCGACCGGGACGCGTCGGATTCCGGACTGACGGCAATACAAGGGGACCGTAAATGAGCTGGGTGGGACACTGGGAACAGGCACGCTAATTAGGTGCTGCCAGATGAATTGAAGGATGCCAAAGCACTGCCACATGTAAACCATCCTCGCGGGAAAAACGCACTGCCTCATGCTGTGGTAAGTCAGTACTTATGGGAATGACAAGAGATTTGACGCTTTGATTCCATGGACTTTGCAAAGGGTATCCTTCGGTCAATCGTAGAGGCCACACACCGGGTGCAAACCGCCACAATTCATTATTCAACAACCAAAGGCATCAGACAAGTGCGAGACCAATCCCTCATTCGACTTGATTTCGAGCTCCAGACACTCACCAACGCTTGTCGAGCAATTCTCGACGCCCTCGATGACCCATCGCTTTGTCGTCGTTACATGGTCGACGACCGCTTGGTGGACTGGCTGTCCAGCACTGAACCGGAAACGTGCTTGGATACGCTGAGAGAGATGGGAAGGTTGATTCGGACTGAGTGGGAAGGACAGGCGTTCTCGGAGTTCACCCCGTCGAGCTCTGCTTGTGGAGAGGATGATGTTCACGCGGCTATTGTTCTCTTTCAGACCCACAAGACCTACTTTCACTTTTTGCTGACGACAGACATTTGGTACGTATTAAATATATTCCACTGAGGACATCAATGATAGGAATATAGGAACCATGCGAATGGGATAGTCTCTTCGAAACCCGAGTAAGTGCCTCTTTGCTACATGCAGCTTGCGTTGAAGCCATGAAAGCGGAACTTTCATCTTTACTAGTGACATTCATACACGTGCCCAAAAAAATGATGTTGTGATGAATAAACAGAAGGAGATGATTGTTGGTATGTGCAATGCCGTTGAGTGGGAGTTGCTCTCACTTCGATATCTTATCACTAGCTCAAAAACTGAAAAGGCTTCTGAAAAACCTCGACACCCTGGATTGCGCAAGGAAGCATCAAGAAACTCTATCTATCCGTCAATCTGACACCTGTAGTTGGCTGCTTTCTACACCTGCATATAGGTCTTGGAAGACGGGAGAAAGCTCGTTCTTGTGGCTACGAGGAAAAGGTATGTCAGCTGACGACCTCTTGTTTTCGCATGTCCGACGGGGATGAATCCTAGCCGGTGCTGGAAAGACAGTTTTAGTGTTCGTATATGCCTTATTCTAACTAGCCTAAGACGCTCACCATGCGACAGTGCTTCCGTGATCGATGATCTCACAAACTCAAAGGATACAGATGAACTTCTTGCCTTCTTCTATTGTGATTTTCGCATGCAACGGTCTACAAGTGCTGTTGAAGTTTTACGTTCGGTTCTTGCTCAGGTCGTGGAATGCCTCTGTGCTATTATCGACAATCCGATCAATCTATTGGATGATCTGCTGGAGGCAAATGACAATCTCACTGGGCCCTTTTACAATGTCGAAAAACTATCTCGTTATATATCAAAAGTTGCGGCGTTCTGTCCTCGAAAACCTTTTGTTGTCATCGACGCACTCGACGAATGTCGAGAAATGGAGAGCCTCCTCCACGGACTTATCCTGAGCAGTCGCGACATACGAATACTTGTCTCTTCGCGACCCTTGCAAAATATCACAAGTATTCTCTCCTATTCCCAGTGCATATCGATGGATGAAATGGCCAGTGATCTGTCGGCTGTCATTTTTCTCCACATCACGAGGCAACTTGACTCCCGTCCCCGACTGAGGACGTTCGACGAGACACTGAAAAAGGAGATCCAATCTAAACTATGTGCTGGCGCAGATGGCATGTAAGATATTCTGATTTCCTTACCCGGCCATGGATTAATCGTTCTCTTGGCCCAAGGTTCCGTTGGGTACAATGCCAGATCGACACACTTGACCGATGTACCACCGTGTCCCACATTCGGAGGGTGTTAGAGAGTCTTCCGGAAGGATTGGAAGAGACGTACAGGAGGATTCTTCTCGCGGTAGACAGGAGGGATGAACGCCTAGTACGACGCGCATTGGTCTGGCTGGTCACTGCGTTGCGGCCAATGCGGATGAAGGAACTATTGGAAGCCCTCATGATTGACCGGGCACGACGAGCGCTAGACTCCAGGTTCGAATTAATGGCTGCCGACCTGTTGGAGTTCTGCAGATGCCTCGTCATCCATGACTGTGAAACCGATATCGTCTCCCTTTCTCACATGAGTGTCAGGGTGAGTCCTCAGTGAACTTGTTTGTCATTTGTGAATCATTTACAGGTTGTTGGTTAGGAATACCTGCTAGGCCCAGAACTCTTTCGGGCAGAATTACCGCGGTATCATATTGTGCTGGAAGATGCACACGAACGACTAGCTAGGCTTTGCATGGCGTATATTGCATCCTGCCTGGAAAAATCCGGGGATTACAAAGCGGGGCCGCCTACCCTGATGCAATCGACACCTGCCGTGTCTCGACCCTTTCTGAAATACGTCCACGCCTGCGGCTTCAACCATTTTTCCTATATTGGTCAGGGCAATCCGGGGCTCTTTGAAGACATGAAAATCCTTCAACGGGTGATTGACCGATATGCTGGGGAGTGGAATCGGATGTGCACATCTATTTCATCAACTAGTTCTGTGATCCCATGGCCAATTTCACGTCACGATTTCGTTCTTTACATCCTTGTGGCTTTCGGATCTGAACCTTTGGTTCAAAGCTTTGTCGACCATTCCCCGGTCGACGCAAGGGCTGAGACGAACCCACTTGTATACGCTGCCCATTTTGGGAAGACAGGGCAGGCGAGAATCTTGATCTCCGCAGGCGCCCATGTCGATCTACCTGGTTTGGCTGTCTGTGCCGTGGATGAGTTAGTCGAAGATGACACGCAAATGGACGAGACAAGTCCAAAGGACGCGATCGCAGATAAGAGACCCACTGATGACATCCTGGTCTTTCCGCTTCAAGTCGCCGTTGAACACTGGAGCGCCGAAATGATCGATCTACTGTTTACCAAAGGAGGCACCGTTCCGGACGAGTTGTTCGTGCGTGCGCTTACAAAACGGCCTGACAGATTCCCTCTGTACATCATTAAACGCCTACTGCAGACCACAGCATTTTCTAGATGGACTACAAGTCCCTGGAATAACCAACCCCTTTTGGAGGCCCTGGTGGAACGCGAGGAGGAGGACCCGGAGGAAAGCAGTGCTGGAGACCTAGCTATCTGCGTGCAGAGGCTCGTCGAAGTTGGTTGTGCGCAGAAAACGTCAGGAGAAACAATCCTTCACATTGCGGCCAAGAATGGGTGTGTTAATGTTGTCCGGCGCTTACTCCCCACATATACTGCTCTTCCTATCGACATCATCCCCTACGCATTACGCGCTACCTCTCCAGAACGAGTAGAAATGATTCGTTTGCTCATCGACCACGAGGCAGATGTTAACCCGCTTGCGGCCAATGGAGACACGCTGCTACACATGGCTATCAAGTCGTCCACCGAATTCGAATGCCTTGCAATCACACAAATTCTCGTCGAAGCGGGTACTGATCCTCGTGGTTTGGATGCCGACGACAGGCCACCGATGCACCTCGCTGTGGTGCGAGAATTTGTGTCCGTGGTCAAATACCTCCTCTCGAAGGATATCACACCACCTCGGCGAATACTGTATACAGCAACGCAGGCTACGCCCATGAAGAGGGACGAGATGATCCGATTGCTTGTCCGCAAAGGAGCCAATCTTGGTATTCTTGACGACGTCACCTTGCACCAGGTTGCTATCAGCTCGGTTGATGAATCAGACACGCTTGAGATTGCAGAAATATTCATCGACGCTGTCGGATGTGGCATACGTGATGATATTCGCCAGGTCCATCGAACTGTCATAAGCAACCATCTATTATCGTCCCTACCCCCTGAAGACATCTTTTGTGTGCTATCATGCGACGGTGACCCAAGTCGCGCGCAGCACTTGGCGTTCCTCCGTAAGGCAGACAATACATCCTCTAGGGAAGGAAGCAAAAACACCCTACAGGAGATTACTCGACGGTTGGCCAGTGACGAAAATAGATCTCTGCGAGCAGCGGAGGTGCTTGTCAGCATCCAGCGGAATTTGTCTTCGTGGGATTATGGTGCTGTGTTAGGGGCGTTCTTTGCCAACGTTGCGGCCCAGGGAACGGTTTCAACTATGGAATATTTGCGTTCGCAAAAACTCCCGCTTCCGTCGCTCATTAGTGCGATGTCACTAGAGGGTCAATCTTCCAGGCACATCGTCAAGACCCTTGGTTCACTTGTCAATGGTGGTGCAGACATATTTGCTCTTATGGCCAGTGGTGATACTGCCATACATGCTGCAGCCTACACGTTCCCCACCCAGAACATATGTCTAGAGGCGATGAAGATTTTCGTTGATGCTGGTTGCGACCCTTTATTGCCCAACTATGAAGGCAAACTACCTATTGAAATTGCTGCCGCCCGAGGGTTTGTCGATGTGGTGAAATATCTGCTCTCTTTGGGTGCTCCACTGCTCCCAAACGTCCTGCTTTCTTTGCTGGGACATCCGGGTGAATTACAACGGGGTACTATGCGACTGGTTCGCAATTTGGTTCAACAAGGTGCTGATATCCATGGCATTTCCCCCAATGGTGACTCTCTTCTACACATAGTCCTCAAGTCATACAAAGAAACACAATGCCTCTTTCTAATGGGGGTCTTCCTCAAGGCTGGCTGTAGCCCTTCCATTCCTGCCGCTGAAGGTATAATGCCTATCCATATTGCAATCTCTCGGGAGTTCACTCGAGGATTGAAATGCCTACTCTCATGGGGCGCATTTGTTCCACCACAGCTCGATTTCCCGCTCTACATCCTGCTAAAACAGCGGGAAACATCGCAACAGGACATTTTACAAGTGGTTCGCTTATTGGTCGACAGTGGTGTCAATATCCATGGAACTGCGCCGAACGGTGATTGCCTTCTGCATGTCATCATGAGGCAGTTTGAAGATGGGACATGCCTCGAGTTGGCGAAAGTCTTCGTGGAAGCTGGTTGCAACCCTTCTTCCCTCGACGCGCAAGGCCACCCTCCTGTGCAGATCGCCTTGACTCGCGAGCTTTCCCTCGTGGTGGAGTATCTGGTGACTGTGGCCGTGCCCTTGCCCCTTGACAGCTTGTTCCTCGTATTCCAGTGGCAAAAATTGCATGACAATCTCGTAGGTCTAATATCTGCCGCGCTTCGTGAAGGTGTCGACATCCACGTTCTTGCGCCAAACGGGAATACACTGCTACACGCTGCCATTGATGGGCTGTGTCACGAATACGTGTGCTCGGTAATCATAAGACTACTCGTTGAGGCCGGGTGCAGCGTTCTTACGCTCGGCGCCGATGGCAAGACGCCCGTTCAGCTTGCTGTGGACAAACGATTTTTTCTCGTGGCGAGATACCTCATGGCGAGAGGTGCTTCGCTGCCGCCAGGTCTGCTCCTTCGTACGCTGGCGCTCCCAAGCCGTACGATGTATGGCGTACCCGAGACCATCGCCTTTCTGATCGAGCATGGCGCCGATGTGCACGCCCATACCGCCAACGACGGCACGCCGCTCCACGTGGTTCTGGGCACGGAGCGTCCGATTTCGGGGTCCGAGAAAGGCTTGTTGCTGGAGACCGTGCAATACCTGGTCACGGCTGGCGCAGACCCCCATGCGCGAGACGCTCTGGGGCGGACGCCACTCGAACTCGCAGCGGCCAGATATCCCGAGATTGAGCAGTACCTCCAGCAATGTTCGTAGGCTGGTGACGCCCTATATCACTTTTCGTTTGGTTGTTGTTTTGCACCGTTCCGCATTGCCATTCGCGAGCGGTGACTCGCCTGGCGGTGCATATGTACATACTGTACACATGTGTTGTTTTACACGCGAGACCTATGTACTTTATGGAGAGACGATGTCGTCCGCGTGCCGTCGTAGCAGTGCCTGTCTTGATGTAAATTACTCTAGGGCGTGTTCAATGACGCTCCCACTGTTTTGGTCGCCCAGTCCATCTTGACAGCGCTACTCGGTGCAAAGGGGGCGACTCGTTACTACTCCCTGCCACGCCGACGGACCGACGCGTCTATCGGGCATCTTGTAGACGACGCCCGTATCTACGAAAAAAACATTGCCTAACGGTGTGCGTTTGTCCACTGTCTACAAGGGAAACGTTTCTTGTGAACCGGTTCTAACCTATGATGGCGTGCAAAAAATCCGTCTCAATCGAGTAATTTGCTTGTCGGGCCTGTTCATATGAATCGATGGATGATCGCGTGATCGTCGCATCGGTCATGTCATAGTACTAACCAGTAGTACGAACCCGAAACGACTCGGACCACAACAGCATCGTGTGACACGCGAACACCACGTGTCCATCCCGAAAGGTTCAATTGGGACAGCACGTGTTCGCCGCTGGATGTCGAATGATCAGCCGAGACGTAAACGGGGAGCACGGGTGGCGAGGACAGGAATCACAATACCTCACTTTGCCGCCTGGTCGTATACAAAACACAGACGCAAAGCTCCCGTGTTGTCGCCTCTGTCGATCATCCCGCGGCGAGCGTGTGCTGT
>JBBPMV010000979.1:0-10187 GCA_038090495.1 Heimioporus retisporus | reverse complement strand
ATTAAGATATTTATTGGAGGTATTTACTGGGAGTGACCGGCACAGCGGAAAAGTAGGCTAACTAGCCTGCCGTTCCTAGGGTCTTATGGCAGCCGAATTAGTCACAGATTATGTGAGGATGAGGTGGGTGTTCGGTGTCCGTTTTGCGTCGGTGCCCTTATCAGGCAGTTGAGAGGACACCTAATTCTCCCCAATAACGGCTCGTGTTAGACCAAACAGAGCCACAGTGTGCAGTGTCTAATTAGACTTGTTTCAGCATGCTGCCACCCAAACGAATAAATGTTGAATAAATCACTACCTTTGTACCGCAACAGAAACCGAACAATACCTAAACGGGGAAGTGCGTTGTCGGCAGATAAGTCTTGCCATATCAGGAGCATCGGATCTTGCCGTTTGTTACTCACGCAACGTCCCGATGCTCGTGCTCGCTGTTGTCGACAGCGAGCTCGCATTTTGGCCATATCTCCATCAGATTTCACACTATAAACACCATTCGCACACCGTTGTACTCGTATAATCATGTAGAATCTATTCATGGCAAGTACCTTACACAAAATAGAATCATGTTGTATCAAAATCATCAGTGCTTGCGTGTGAGATATGCCGGTCCTCCGAGATACGAAGGATGTCCTGTACTGCCTCTGCATGTTCGGCCATGTCTTCTTCGACGTCATCCTGTTCTTCCCCTTCCCCGTCAAGAGAATCCTCCTCGCCAGGAGTGTCGTCAGATACTGCAGGAGATTGTATAGGTAAACGAACGACTGGTAGACTAGCACTATCACCAGGGCCCATCTGGTTACTCTCTCCAGGTTTTAGTGATCCCATGAAACCCTTAAGGCGTGCAATTTTGTGTAACGTGTTCAGATGATCGGCAGTATAGTGAGTGCGATCTTTGAGACGGCGGATAACTTGATGCGCGAGAGATGGATGAGTTGGAAGGAGTTGTTCAGCACATGAACATAGATACTTGTCTTCATCCCGCAGATAAGTGACGACACGACAGATCTCGATATCAAGGCGCTCCAGCTCTTCCTTGGCACGCTGACATTTGAAGTAAGTGTCCATCGCAAAACGACCACGCGGAGTCGCCCAAGGACGTTGTGAGATGTCTTGACGAGTATCACGAAGGAGATCAAAATCAGAGAGGAATGCATACTCGACAACTTCATCAAAGTGAAGGACGTGCCGAGGGGGTGTGAGAGCCTTGGCCGCAGCATTGTAGCGGTCCAAGGCATTACGGATTGCAACAGAGCGGGCCTTGAGGGCCTTACCGATGTGCTTTCGCAGCTTATACCCTATGAAGTATCATAAAATGCATACAAAATAAAGAATGGATGGGAACGTACCAGTACCTGCCCGATTCATCCTCGTAAGCTCAAAGATCCATGAAACAACCAAGCGTTCCAGCTCGTCCAGTGCCCGTTGATATTTGCGATTAGCAACCATCTTTCCTGCCTTCGCCCACTCAGGCGAGTCTGCCGTCCAACGCACAGCAATACCAAGTTTTTCTTCTAGCCGGTGTACTTCGGATAAATTTCGATCATGGATCTCCAGGGCATGACGGCATGCAGTCTCTGCCTTCTGGGTGCTACTCAGATCCGTCGAGGACTGTGATATGGGTGAACTGGAAACAGCCCATAACTTTTGAGCCGTTGCAAGCTGCCTCCTGATAATTGATCAGAAGCATTGCGGATAGAAATTCAAACGACTTACCCGCTCGTGCTCAAGCGAACAAGCCATTCCCAGTATTCCATCTGTGTAGTTTCCTCTACAGGTTCGCAGAGGAGGGACTTGAGGTAAGCACGTTCCTCGTCCAACATGGACTCAAAAGCGGTGTCATCGGATATACCAAGTTCCTTCCTCAGCACCGGAAGTATTGCCTCGCTGTCGCTAAGGATGCTGAGCGCCTGCTTATAGTTGTTGAGAATAAATGTCGCTGTGAAACAAATCAGTCGGCAATTCACGACGCATCAAATGCTTACTAAGTTTAGCGTAGACCTCGAATTCGTTATGGTGGTCGAAGTAGTTGGAGATCGCTTGACATCGGTGGAATGCACTCGAATGACGAGTAGTAGCCGCAAGAGCATTCGATTGCGAAAACGTACGCTCACATCCTTCAAGGTCTTCAAGTCCGAGGCCTTCGACATATGTTGTGAGATGGTCGAGCTGGCAAAGACGACCGTGAGCATGACCATGGAAGGCATTGACGAGACACGTATGATTGAGGTCCCGTGCACGTGCACCCAATGTGCTTCTGGCTAAGGTGGACTTGAAGCGGCACCCGATCATGTCATAGCCTCCTCCCAGGTCCCTCCCGAATACATCCAGAAGCCGGGAAACGATGGCTAGCGGATACTTTGCCCTGTTAACTATCCTGTTAACCTGATGAATACTCTAACTTCAGAGTGCTTACTGTTCGCCACTCTGCACCATGTCCGCCACCATGAGAACAAAGCCATGGCGGCAAACGGCGAGAAATAAACCGGACTCGTCAAATACCCCCCACATCCGTTTGGTCTTGTCATCTCTCATGTTTTTCCAACGGCTTGAACAGGGATTGCCATCATTGATCTGTGTGCTAACTATCAGTGTAATTATCCGAAATCAATGGTCTACGCACCGCGTCGCCCAACAAGTCTGCAGAAACCTCGCGTGAAAACTTGTCCACTTCTTCCCTCGTCAGATAAATGGGACTCTCGAACGAAGGCGTACGAGAGTCAGTATCCACCGGTGGTTGGGGCATGCCATAGTCGTCGAATTCGTCGTCCAGAACCGACTTTTTGATCCGCTTGAGTGAGTCATTGCCGTCCATAGCATAAAGCATGCTGAACCGCAAGTGAGACTCGCCATGAAGTGTATACATACACGCAGGACAAGTGTGTTTCAAACGCCAGTCGGGTGCCTCGCGACATAGCGTGTTGTCCACAAGACTATTGACGTGCGATAAAATCTGTAGGTAAACGTCTAGACAGATGGTGAGTTGACGTGTAAGATAGCTACGATATGAAACCTGCAGTGGATGAAATGAGTCATAACAAATGCGATAGTAAAAATAAAACTTGCCGCTTGCAAATCACATATCGTCTTTACGAAACACTGGATGGAGAAGCGTGGATTACGCTGACGGGCGATTCGATAGAATTCGATTAGCTCGAGCGTGACCACGGTAGTTGGCTTGAGGGGCGAGCATGGTAGTAGTCCCTGACGAATGAAGGAAGCGGTGACTTGAGAGGGCTGAACGCTGATGGGACACTTATCGGCATCTTCCGGACCGCATAAACTTTCAGTATGAAGTAGCATGCCTGATTAGGAAAAGTACTGCTCACTAAAAATATCGATAACCATAACTTCTCTCAGACAAGAGTCCGTGCTAGGATTGTCATCGGATGCAGGCCGTCGGTATTGCTCGAAGAAACTGTGTCGGCGTCCATCGTCTCGCTCAAGCTTCCAGTCCAAGTACGCATTGACCATTGTTGGGAGTTGCCGAGCAAAGGTCACCATGCACCTCGCCGTCCTATCACGCCTGGTACGGTAGTCTCTGTATGAGTCAGAAACGTCATCCTTCGACTGAGCATAGCTGTCTCTAAATGAATCAGTTATTGGCAATCAGAATGGGTCCCCTTACCTCGTCCAAAAGTCGCCAAGGAGTTCTCGTGTAAGTTCCTCAAACTTGCCACCCGCATGACTGATGTCCAAGGCCTCGTCCCCACGAAGGATGTTGGTTCCAGCATCCTCGTCGACAAAAAATTCATTTGATGCTACGTACTCTTGTCCACTCAGCTCCGCCAACAACTGTTTTTCATCGACAGACATTCCTGGAATCTCGGTAGGATTCAGGTTTTTATACTTGTTACCGTCCATGCTCACCTTCGATCCGAGCTTTGTGACGCTGACTGCGTTCTGCCGCTTTCTCCACCATTTTCTGAACTCGAAGTACCTCATGGCGAATTCCACGCTAATGGGGGTTCATAGAAGAATGAACTTGCTTGATAGTTTGGGTTGTTAATCCTGTTCTGTTTCTTGGGCGTACATACCGGCCACCTCCAGTGCGACCCATGATCGTTGATTGGAAGTCACGACAGCCAGTAGGCGCTGTGGTGCGGGTTAGCGGGAACACGTGGCCTCAGGTTCGACAAGCGAGTACGTTTGCCACCGTAACTTAAACTTACCCGCAATCCCCTACCAGCCATGTCTGAGACTCGTCGAAGTAAGTGCCCAGCCCTAGAATATGTATCACGCGCTAACAAGCTAGGAACTTGAGTCACCAAGATATCTCTTAAAACAACGACAAAGACCACGACTTCAACAGACTCCGGCGGATCACAAGTAATCACCAAGGAAGTCAGCACGACAGAGACCCGTACGACCAAAGTTGTGAATGCGCGCAATAGCTCTCCAAGTCGCTGCATTCACGATACGGTTACAGTACCAGGAATGGCACACCCGACTTCCAGGTCCCGTACGAGAAAGTCTGCCCACACCGCCTCACCTTCGGCCCCCAACTACTCAGTCCCTTTCACATCGGGATTGTCCTACCAACAGGGTCAACGCCAGTCCCAGTATTCTGCTGAAGAAGTTCCGCATCCTTCCAGACTTCCTCCTGCGCCACGTAACTCAAAGGATGTTTATGTCATTATCGTCGGCGAACAAGTTGGCCTTTTTTATCGCTGGTAAGCTTACATTCTTACATTCTTTTATTCTCCATCTAATAACCTGGTAGGAGTGATGTTGCCGAGCATGTTAATTTTGTCCGTGGGGTGATCTACTATCGCTGCCGGGATTACCAGGAGGCTTTGAAGGATTATACTGATGCTTACAACAAGGGGAAAGTCGAAGTACGCAAAAAGCCGGCATCGAAACTCCATGCACCTCGTCGTGGGTCGTCTAATAGCGATGAATTATGGGCGCAGATGGAGGATCTCGATGCGAGCTTCAGTCAGGTCCAGATTGCCGACGAGGGAGGTAGTGAGGTGTAATTCGATCGTTGTATATTTCGTACCTATGATATCTCAGACGAACATATTCTCTCCTTGATTATGACAGCCATGTTTATATACATAGTTGGGATTACTGAGACACTTGCAGTGTAATCTGATGTGTGAGTATGCAGCACCCATACTTCGGAGTTCGAGCGATGATCGGCTTGCTGCACATCGGCGGCGCCCACCTCTTTTGGTCGTTACGCTGCGACCGGCTCATAGGCAACCGCACGTATATCTACAAGACAGTTGTCTTTAAATAGGGAATGACATCACCCGGTCATTCGGCGGCACTCTTTCTCTTTGGTACGTGCCCCCGTTCTGTCATGTATCCCACCTAGGTATTATCTCGTCCTCGCTGGCACCAACCTGTCCCTTGGACTCTCTCCTTTAAAAGAACCGCTTCCAAGTCCTTGGGTTTACCATCACCTAGCTTGTCCTCACCACCGTCTATTTTGCCGTCTCCCCCTACGCTGCCCTGCCAAATCCCTCGGTACATGTCATCGAAAGTTCCTACAGCCCCGATGCCCTTTCCCCTTGGCCATCCACGATCGCCAACTGCGTGTTCATGCTGAATATGTGATGCTCAGATGCCTTATGCGTCTCTCGCTCCTCGTTCCCCCCCAGCTCACCACTACAGCATCGTCTGGATGAGCAACGAATTCACGCTTGTTATCCCTGTTGCCGCTTATGTGCCTCGCCACCACCGGCTCCTCCTTCGCCTGGCTTGTCGAAGTTCCATGTCCGGCACTGTCTACGGCACCACCGCGGTCCAAAATACGGACATCGTCACTTGGTCGTGCTCTGCATGGATGAATAGCTGTACGTCCTTGTTCATCGCTATGCACCTGTGGATGCACTGATAGGCGATCGCCCAAGCCGTCAGTTCCCAGCTCAGCGGGTTATATCTTGGGTATGTGGCCATGACGCTCGAGACCACGTTCCTCTAAACCGACCCCCTCATCGTCTTTACCACAATCAGGCTAGACAATACCTTACATGGTTCGATTGCTCATTATGCGGGTGTACGGTACGGCAAGGGCATAATCGTTTTATGCGATCTAATTATTCGTCATGCGGGTGTACGGTATGGCATGGGCGTAATCATCTAACCTAATTTCAAAAAATTTGGTTTCAGATATCACCGACAGAAGGAGCTCAAATATCTGGATGTAAACGTCCGTAAGCTGCTCCTTGGTGCCTCTGGGAGGCTTACGAGCAAGGTTCCTAAGCAGGATTAACAGTTCCTTGCCTTCGCCGACATGCACCTCACACTCTGCAAAAAAATCGTCGGTCTCGCGTGGACCTGCATTCCGAGCCTGCGTCAGTGATTCGCGAAAAAGCCTTGACCATTCAGCTTCCCCTCCCCACTCGGTTTGCCAGTCCGCAACCCGGATACGCAATTCTTCGACAGTCGGAGGTGCTAAGCGCATGGACGGGCATAGGAACGTTGTTTCACGGCGGTCTGTGACACTGGTACCTGCTGCGCAGCAGCAGCATGTCTCCTCGGAGCATGTTTGCTCCGTGGTTTCACCGGTTGCCTCAACCGCAGCCTCCTGCTTCTTCCTATGCACGAGATATGTCAGTAGAAGGCGTTTAGATGTAATATATGACCAACTTCTGACGTGCACTGAAAGTTGTTAGTGAGGCTGGTAATGTGCACTGAAGAAGAACGTGAACATACTTGGCAGCGCGCGTTCGAGCCTTCTCCCGCTGCTTCTCAAGTACCCTGCAAGTTGAGACGCGTGAATAGTCTGCCAACAAGGTAAAATAAGAATAAAGAGTCGCATACCCTGGTTTTGCCAGCCAACGCTCCGTTGCTGCACGCTGTCTCTCACGTCGGGTCTGCGCCAAGGTTCCTTCACTGGAATTCCCAGACATTACTGAAGGTTTCTGTCAAGCCTGTTAGCTATGCCAAGTTTTGCAAACGAATAGGGACCGTTACCGTAAGCCGGTTCACAATGTTTGTATGCTGTGCTGTGGGTAAGTTCTAAGGCTGACACATCACACCGCAGATTCCGCGTGGCGAACGACAGCCCGCTGCATCTTGCGACGGTTCCTCTCAGTATTTCTGTTTCCCCTCACTGTCACGTATTTTTGATGTACTGATAATGCTAGGATCTGAACCCACCACGGTCGTGACTCCGTTGGCCGAGCTTCAGTTTGTCAGGCACGTTCGGCAGCCACTGATAGTAAGTTTCTAAGCCGACAGCGGCAGTCCCTTCATGAGCTAAGTCCCTTTTTTCCACTCTGTATTGTCCTGCTCTCAGTGAACATCTTTTGCCTCTCATACAGCAATATGTGCAGTGGGAACTGCTCGTCTACCCTGTGGTCGACAAGGTAAGTATTTAACCCATACGTTCTATAGGTTTTAGCCGCTCAATCTGGAGTCTAGGTTCGGGTGAGCAGTCACGTAACAATCGGCCGGTTCATCATCAATCTGGAATTCAGGTATATCGTACGAACCTTCGATATTGTTTGTTATTCTAAACAATGTGATTGAATTATAGGTTGCTGGCACGTCGGATGACATGCATTTCTTGAATCCTAACCCCCCGACACACTGCCATGAGTTGGGAATATAGCTTCAATTTTTCGTCTCTCGATACGCCTCCAGCGAATTCGGCAGGTAGCAGTGCGCCAACTGCCGCATCAACTACCAACTCATTTCCGGTTCCCCCTCCAGTCTCATCTGGGTGTTCTAACTCTCCGTCGTTGCCGTCGTTGCTGGTTGGAGGGAACAACCGTTCCACATTGCCCGCATGGCTGGATCCTGCCCTTGCTCAGGAGGAGATCACGACTAGAGCGGCTCCACGTCAAAATCCCGCGAACATCACACAACATCTTCCCGCCCCACCAACCTCTGGTGCTACCCGAATGCCCGCACATCGAAATAATGAAAATGCTACATCATGCTCACATGCAACAGCAGCTTTTGACACCACCCGGCCCTCCGTGTCCTCTCCTGCAGGAGACAGCGGCGTACGGTCCCCTTGCCAGGATTCCTCGAACATCACGCAGTCAAACATCACACAGCGTCTTCCCGCCCCACCAATCTCTGGTGCTACCCGAACGCCCGCACATCAAAATAATGAAAATGCTACATCACGCTCACATGCCACGGCAGCTTTTGATGCCACCCGGCCCTCCGGGCCTTCTCCTGCAGGGGACGGCGGCGTATGGTCCCCTTGCCAGGATTCCTCGAACGTTACGCAGCCACGCCAGTGTAATAGCACCACCTGGGCAGCGCGTAATCCAGGTTTCCCCATCATTCCTTTGCGCGAGAAACTGACTGATAGGGAGAAAGCTCGTGCTAACGAGCTGGCTGCAAAACGCAAAGCAGGGGCACCATCACGTCTCGAAAAGGAGACCAGCCTCAACGATGCTGTGAAGGGGCTCATTAGTGACGTCCAACAAAGAGTCCAGGCCATTGCTTTTGAGCACGACGTCCATCCAGACAAGGTACAAAAGATTTTTGGTGGTCATCAATTTTACAAGTCGTCTCGCGGTGTTCAACTTCCCAACGCTCTTCTTTTCGCAAAGGCGAATGAAGTCAATTCTAGTACGCATCATTTTATTTACATTTCAGATACTTAATGATTTTTACAGCGAAGCCACATGGTGAGAAGTATGACATCAATGAGCTTCGAACCATGGTCAAGGAAGATCCCAAAATGCAAGATCTCTCGGATGAAGAAAAGGCCACTTACATTCGCGCGTTAGAAGAGCACCGTGCAGCCAAAAATATGAGCGTACGTGCAAACAATGCCGCTGCAAGTAAGGATGCCCAAGTGACATTAGACCATGTCTTCAAGTTGGTATGTCAATGTTAATTTCCATATTTTGAAATGCTGACATTTTGTAAGCTCAACGGACTTGCCGTTCGTACTGGGACGTTCGCGTGTGTTTTTGCCACACGTGGTCACGTTTTTGATACCACCCAGGCCACGTGGTTTGGAACGGACAACATTATGGAATTCTGGGAAGACGTCATGAAGTGGGAGCCGGACGTGATTACCAGAAAGCTAGAACAGTGGGCTTGCAAACATGGAGACAGTAAGTCCAACTTCGTGCAAATTTCTATTATTGCTGACTTGTTTATCCAAGACATCGATGAGCGCAACTCAATGGAGCACATGCAGAAGACATGCGGCCGTCTCCTCACTTCGGGCCTCGGTAAGCAAATCTAGACATTGCCGTGATGCGTTCTCATCATGCATTAGCCGTTATATTAAAAAAGGAAACTATCCGTATGAACTTCGTCAACTACGATGTGGCCATCAAGTCCAAGCACGGAATCAAGCTTGCATCAGTAAAACACCCAATTTGCCACAGAGCCACAGCTGCTACACAGAGCTACAGCCACTCCACAGACCCACAGCTGCTACACACAGGTACAGCTTCACAGGCTCTACACAGGATTTGTACAGCCATCCACAGCCACTGTGATTGCTACAGTGACTTATTAATAAGCAAAGTCACATAGGCCTTATATGGTAATGAATATTATTATTATTATTTTTTTGGACAAGCATACTAAAAGTACGAGGTGTGTAGCAACCGGCTAACCTAGTTCTATACACCACACTATGGTGACAGCCGCGACCGTCGGTCCGAGAGGAAATGCATTTACGACGAATGAGGTCGAGGTTGTGCTGGGTTGACGCGGTGTGGGTGAGGGGGGACGCGGCCGTGGTAATGAATATTACAACCTTGCGCTGACCCCATTGTCCAAGGTAAGTATTATCGCCACAATACGACACAAATGGTGCATATATCAGCACGTACGGTATTTACAGACTAAGTAAATACTCGTGAAGGATCACATATCGAACATATTTCTATAGCATCACATACTTGCTGGCTGTAGTCAGCCCACCCTACGTTTTAAGTTTGGTCGATGGAATGTACGCGGGATTGCGCTCACTATCCTGAAGCCATTCGTTCGTATAGAGTCACGAATGCCGCCAACTTGATGATCCGCTACCCGCAACTCCTTGTCCGACTGCTTCGCCTGTATCCGGTAGAGTTCGCAAAGAACACCATGTTCTTGTTCCAAACACAATGCGAGATGACGTTCGGCGAGTATAACTTTCCTTCGTGCACTCGCAGCTTCCAACATGATTGTAGCTTCTTCTTGAGTGTGAATTGCTAGAATTAAAATTCGTTAGCTACCTGCACATGTGGTCATGGTATAGACGCGTACCA
>JBBPMV010000978.1:0-10198 GCA_038090495.1 Heimioporus retisporus | reverse complement strand
CAGGCAGGATCCAGGGAAACATGGATGACTCGGTAGGATGGGGGGAGCACGCATTAGACTGTAAAATGATTCGTGTGGTGGATTGGCTCGAATTCGTCTTCGGGCCAAAAATATGGCACGGGGACCATGCATCACTCGCACACGATGTGTTCAAGGACGCATATCTCAATTTTTCGCACTGGATTTGCATGGATGCAGACACTGCTGGATCGAAGGACAGCGATGAAATAGAGTGATTCCACTGTTCCATCGCCGATCCGGATCACTGATGGTTTACTCCGCCCCCCTAGTGTAAACGATTGGACCCTATGCCACTTTCATAGGACAAGTGCTGTCCAGTGCTCCCATCAGCAAGAGTTGGTTGACAAGATGATCCCCATCTATTTCAAGGATGACCCTGACGGCTCCCGCATGTCGCACATCTTCATTTCTGACAGGGCTCGCAAGTCGAAGAATAAGGACGCTCTGAACTGTATCGCGCACCGAAATAAATCCCTTCCTGGAAGCGACACCGTCAGCCGAACTTATATCGCCATCTTGGCGGACCTCGCTCAACCCGCATCGTTTTCAGTCATGTTCCCGGAGCGGGAGACCAGCGATCGATGCCTGCGCATCTATGCTGGGGGTATTGAGGAGGAGACATATCCGTTCTTAGCGAAACATCCCGACCTGATGGAGCTGCTCCGAGATTTCGTGCACGTACAGCAGATTCCAGAAACGCAATTGCCGTACACGCGCTACCTGGACACGCAGTTCAAGTGTGGGAGCATGGTGACGGCCAAACACATGCATTGGGAACGCGGGAAGACTTGCCCGGATCTGCGGGACCCTATGGTATGATGATGGTTTGGCTTGAAAAAGCTGTGATGATTGTGTGTATCAAAAAATCTTGTGTATCGATACAAACAATCGTGTTGTACAAAAACGTCAAATGATCGGTTCTCGTCAGCATACCCACCAGAATACGGTTGATCTGATGAAGGTAGTCTGATTACCACTGTGGGAAGTAAAATCACCTATAATCAGTGTCTGATATGCCAATGATCAATGCCAATGACACCACAAATCAGTGACAGTCACTTGAAATCAGTGTCATTTTGTGTCACTGATGTGTTCATTTTTGCTACTAAAAATCAGTGTCAATGACACTGTTTTGTAGCTCCCCTGTCACTAGCTTTTACCATATTTGCCCATAATTTTGCCATTATTTATGGCATCAAAAAAGTGAAAAAATTAATTGCATATCTACTATCTTTCACTAGTAATGCTTGCTACCATATCATGCCACCGCCTGGAATCGAACTCTGGACTTGCTACTTTGATTTACCAAAGTAGGGATCTAAGCATGTTCGACCACTAGACCATATGGATGGATACAATGTGAGTGAAATATTTTGTAATATGTGACTCCGCATATTTGTGCCACGGAGTTCTTGTCCACTCGCCATTCTCCCCTTCACCCGTCGTCGTTCGACTCCGAATCCTATCATTCCCTTTCGTCGCACCCACCTCTCCCTCGCCTTGGGCCTGCACCCTTGGCGCCTCGTGGTCCTTCCGAAGAGCACAAAGTGCCTACACCAGACTTCGGCCACATGCCTGCTGCAAGGTCAGGCCCACCCACCCCACAGCTCATGCATGGGCCTGGTGTCGCTTGCTGCCGAGTGCTGCGCGCTCCTGCCCGCCTAACCTTAGCCCTTCCCACACCACACAGGAACCACCGGATTCGCTCTCGAGCACCCTATACGTAGCTACGTACATAAACCATATTAGCTACCCAATACCACCACATTCTTAGCACCATTCAAAGAATTGAAACTACACTAATTCCCCAAAATATTCAAGTCATTAATAGTGGTCACTGCTACGAGAAGTTAGCTTGAGCCTCGGTAACACCCCTGCCCTGCCTGGGGTTCAGCCTGCTAAGGCACAGGCCCTATTAGTGCGGCCTTGGCACGATTGCTCACAGTGGATGATTGAAGCAGTGCGGTGTCGTATCACAACAGGGCGACGGTTGGGTTGGTCAGGTTGTCATGTGCCACGCGTCATCACATCATCGCCGTTGTAGGCCAAACTCCTTCCACCAGAATTTGATGCCTACGTGTATATTCCTTGCATCTTTTCTTCATCCGACGAACACATATGCCGATGCACGACAGTATGGTGGCTGCTGTTAGTGTTAATTGCATAAACCCGTGGCTGATACGTTGTGATCACATTGGCACCAACGCATCTCGCCCCGCCCTCATAGGTGGTGCCATTTTGTGTGCTTCCGATCCAGTATGACGTGCTGGACAACCGCACACTAGATGTACCCGCACAACATCGGATGGGGCGCAGCTGTGATTGATCACTGTGTTGGGGTCCACGCATACCCTCGCACCACGAGCGACTGTGTTTGTCATTGCCACCACCCTTGCCTCCCCACCGTCGTCTCGACCCTTGTCCACGCACAAAGAAGTGGAGTGTAACTGGCCACACTCTGGGAGGAGTTGCGGTAGCTTCGCAGAGCAGCCTAACATGGGCAAGAGTGGTAGCGAAGATTGCTTAGCGTCATGATTGAGGTGGCAGAGATTTGTCCAGGGCAAGTTCCCATGATCCAAGCATACGAGAATTGGTGTTTTGAAGCACTTTGAGGAGGGGCTGAAAATCAGCGTCAATGCCAGAAGCACCGAAAATCAGTGACGGCCGTACGAGCGCTGAAAATCAGTGTCACGCACCTGTCACTGAAAAGATGTGACCACGAAATCAGTGACAGTGACACTGATTTTGGCATGATCAGTGTCACTGTCACTGATTATAAATGATTTTACTTCCCACAGTGTTACCAGTAGTGTGAATCGGCATTACATAATTGACAGGGATGCTTGCGGGCAACGAGGACAAAGATTAGTGCGTAGTACTGCCTCATAGTCCACCGTGACTACTTGATAACCTCCCATTTCTACCTTTATTAGATGCTTCCTGGACGCTCGGGACCGCTTTTCCACAGAATGTTTACACTATGTATGTGTGATCTCAACCGTTAGCAATTGCATCCAGGCCGCGTTGTTTCATCCGTGCTCCTCTAGTCATCCCGCATGACCGGCAGGGAATCATATCTATTTCGAAACCCGGTCAGTGCCTATAGTTCAAGCGACATTCTGACTTGAAGCTAATGAATCTTGTCGCGCAGAAATTTGAGAGATCTTCCAATGGTCCTTCTGTAGCCCACTGCTTCACATAGTATGCTTCTTAACTTTGATGTTGCCGGACCAACATGCGTGAGGTGCATGCACTTTGAATTTCAAGGAAGGATTCTAACTCATAGTGGTTCGACAACTCATGTGCCACTCGAACATCCATTGTTGGTCTATCGTACCAAGGCCTGTCCGGCGGTCCGGATTCCGCGCTCTGTGTCGGTTCGCGGTTCCCACCGACGTAAGCGGATCCCATCGTCGTCGTGGTTTGGTGTCGGGCATGCAGTTACGGTGCCCTTTCCCTCCTTGTCGTGGTAATGCCAGGGCCATTGAAGCACCTTTTCCTTAGTCGTGGCGGTCACGGTGGTCGTGATGTAGTCGGTTGCGATGCCCTCGCCCATCGTCCTTGTTGAGTGGGGGGTGGTTGTTCGGCAGAGGGGATAGTGGCGTGGCGACATGGTTCGGCGCGTGTGTTAGTGCCGTCATCGCGTCCTGGGTAAGAGGTAGCGAGATGCTCCCAAGTGGAGTCGCGGGCGTACTTGCGTTAGGTGTCGGACGGAAGTGCTCTTTTTTTCTAGCCGATGAAGACATACCCAGCACCCTGCACGCCTGTAACGCCGCTCGCGTCGGTGTGACCGTCGGTGACGTGCCAGTCAAACGCGAGCACACCGGTGCGGTCGGAAAGAGGCGCACTGCATGTTCGAGCCCAGACGAGTCCGTTGACCGGATGCACGACGCCCGGATCATCGTACAGAGGCGGATGGATGAACAGAGTTGCTAAACGCGCGTGAACTGCGAGAAAAAAAGGAGGGGAGGGGCAGGGGGAAGGGAGCATGTACCAGAAGATGGCCGGTCCAAACGCACGCCGTGGACATGCCACCCGCCGTCGTTGCTGTCGTTATACCGCTAGAGCCCGGACCGGAGCCAGCCCCGCGCTCTCGGCGATGCCGGCAATTCGGGTGTCGAGCGCGTGGAAGAGGAGCGCGTGTACGACGCGCAGCGTGGCGTGCTGCTCGGGGGGTGACGGCGCGAGCGACAGGGCGAGCAGCGTCAGCGGAGCGTGCGCGGCGAGGATGGATTGCAGGTGGCGGGGCGGGCCATAGGAGGGCGCCATGGACGGATCGGCGGCCTTCTATTGTGCATCGTCGAGGGCGAAGAGTGGCGCATGCCACAGTTCGCCGGTCTGTCACAAGTCACACATTCGTGACTTGGCAGAAATTTTTACGAAGTCCGTGCCACTCTCTCCCCCCCCCACGACCAACAACCAGCTACCATTCCACCGCGAGGATGAGGGCAAAGGCACAGCGACGGCTCACCGACCACGCTGTCACCACGAAGCAAGTCAGGATGCCCACCCACCCATTACCACGAGGGTGCACCAAACCCGCAACAGTGCTGCTGCTACCACTACGAGGGGGGAGGGGCTCCAACCGTCCGCTTACCGCCCAACCATGACGACAGGCGAGGGTGGCACGACCGACCACACGGCCCTGCCATTACTACCATGATGAGGGCCGGGATACCGCGACGGCCCTGCCACCACCACGACGAGGGCGAGGGTGCCGCCGACCAACCACACCGCCACCACTGCAACAACGAGGAGGGCGAGGACGGCGCAACTGCCCCCCCACTGCCCAGCTGCGACGACGGGTGAGGGTGCCACGACAACGGCTCTACCACCATCACGACGAGGGCGAGGGTGTTACTGACTGACCACATCACCACCACCACCGCAACGAGGAGGATGAGGACGGTGTAACCGCCCGCCCACCACCCAACCGCGATGACGGGTGAGAGTGCCACGGTGTTGGCCTTGCCACCATCACGACAACGAGGGCCAGGGTCTCGCCAACTGACCACACCACCACCACTACCGCTGCGACGAGGAGGGCAATGACAGTGCAACTGCCCGCCCACCACCCCACCACGACGACGGGCGAGGGTGCCATGGCGACGACCTCCCCACCATCATGACGATGAGGGCGAGGATGCCACCGACTGACCATGTCGCTACCACCACCTCACCACCCAATTGCGACGACGACGATGGCGCCTCAACTGCTCATAGCCTGTCAACCACTATCGCTAGTGTGGTGATTTACTATTTCTGTGATTAATTCTGATGTGGCGGTCCGGAGGTGACCGCCATGCTACCTTACGCACTCTTTGTACTTTTACTACTTTTGTTACTTCTTGTGTTTTTATGACTTTTACGACTTGAGAAAGTGGCGCAAGGATAATAAGTGGGCCAGTAGAACTCGTGCTAGCAAAACTCGAGTGGCCTTGAGTGACTTGGGCAAATCTGCACTTAATCATCCTTAGACGACTTATCAAGCCGAATAAGTGTACTTAAGCGGCGTTTAAGTATGGATAAGGCCGTTGACAATTTGGTGATCAGTGGCTAATTTCCTGTGTAGAGCTTGCGTGGTACCGAGGAAATATCTTTCGTATCCCATAATCTTCCAAATACACAGCAAATGGGACTGAAGTGGCACCTGTTTGGAAGACAGAGTCCTTTGCCCACTGTCATAGGTAACCTTTGCACGGTGTGCTGTGTAATATTCGAAGTTCATGGAATCACGGTGGTGGTGTGGGGCATTCATTTCGGACATGGGTACCCGCACATTAGCATTACTGTGAAGTGTCGCGCAGTCCAGCCCATTCACTCTTGCAAATTCCCATATATACATACGATATCCTGCAAATGTCCTCTGCCCAGTTACCTCGCCTCTTTCTACCCTCTTCTCTGAAACCTCTGGATAGAATATGTCGGGCTCCGCTAGTAACATGAACGTAGGTCAACCTTACATCTTAGTATACAGCCTGTGAGCTGCTACGTTTCCGTTGAGCATGATCAGAGACAAACGCTGTAAACCGAGTGCACTGAAGGCATGACCGACGGTGAACCTAGCAGCCTCCGTTCCATACCCCTTTCCCCAACACTTTGAACACAACGATATCGAAAACTCGCCGTCCCGGTTCTTGTACTCAGATACTCTCATCAGACAATGGCTGACGAACTCATTGGTGTCCTTGATCGTGATCGTGGACTAGAGCATCGACTCCTCGGCTAAATTACGCAGAAACTCTTTGGGAGAGTGGGGCAGGACGGGCGAGAGGGTGTTGCCAAGCAGGACCCCTGCGTCGTTTCGTAGCACTAGCAGGTGATCGGCATCGGAGTCTTGGAAACCACGAAGGAGTAGACGCTCCGTGGTGAACATACTGGTGCTAGTCCGGGGCAATGGTATTTTTTTTCTCACGGATGTTCACCCCGGACTTCCACACACGATCGATGCCATTGGCCTGCCTTGTAGTATGTGAAGGCTATGGTCGTCAATAGCTCTGGGTTTCAACGTGTGCCCGAGCCTTGTACTACGGCATGCAGCATAGTGCTCTAGTGTGTAACAAATCAATGTGCCACAGAAGAAAAAAAAACAGGAACGCTCATCCCAACTTCTACTTCTACTCGTCAACCTTCAACCCAAATCCTCTCAAAACAAGGCTGCCAGGCTAACTACAGCAATCTTTTATATGACCTGCAGTCCTTACGGCGTGGATCCGACCATCAGTCCGCTTGTCGGAGCTTTATGATGATAACTTCAGCGTTCCGAATACCATAGTACCCCGTCTTTGAGCAAAAACAGTACATTGTAGGCAAAATCATTCCGGAGTTCAAACGTTTGTAGGCCGAACATGATTTTCAAGACTTCGAACAAAGATGGCTTCTTTTGTTTAGGCAAACCAACCAAAGTACACCTGGCTGCCAGGGCCCGGGATAGCTCCGTTCGCCGCCTTCAACAAGCTTCAGGCCCAGGTCTTCAGGGCTTGGCTTCTGAGCCAGGTACCGCCAAGAATTTCACCAAGGAATTCTGATCGATTATATTGCCTTCCTTTGCATGCGTATTACTTTGTGCCTATGAAGAGATTTGTGTGGACAATAGGCATGGTTCAAGGATATGCGTGGGTAAGTAGTATTGATTCTGAAACATATGTCGGATGTAGATACAGTATTTAATTGGTCATTGTCAGCTTCAGAGCTACCGCCAAGACACTGAATGTTGTGCGCCTCATCCACAACTACTGATCCAACGGCGACCAGCACTCCAAGGACTTGATTTGACAGGTCGCTCGACCCTAATCCTAAACGCCCATTTCCGTTGATCGCTCTGATCTGACACTGCCCACAGCAAGGGACCATACAAATTTCAGGCGGCCTTGTCCCTTTAACGATATTGTCGGTTTGATGCTTGCTGTGTACATCTCATTTGGTCCGATCTACATACTTCGGTGATCAATTAAATTTAACTCTACTCGTTGTATTCTTGTCTAGGGCTTTCTAATTTTCTTTACTGGTGCTACGGTTGGTCGCCGAACACTGTAAATCACCTGCACAATCTTGCAGATTCGTGTATGCAAGCGTTTGATGTTAAATGTGCGTGTTGACGGACCACACAGGATGCAATAGAAAATAGTTAAGGTCCTCGTCTGTCACACTTGTCCTCCGCCAGCGTCAATGAGGACATACTAGGTTAGTTCTTTTGCCCCCCGAAACCCTTGATCCTACCCGCGGAGCGCACGTTATGGCACACGAATCAGCACTTGATGCTCAATGAGACAAAAAAGGAAACACGAAACAATGACTCTACGATCTGCCCTTTCCAGGGTGTTGATTGGGTCGAGCCCCAGTCACAGACCGTGCTGTTCGACAGGCACTTCTGATAGTGGCGTCGACAGGGTATACGTGATAGCGCATTGATGATTGACACCCACTCGGAGATGAAATAGGTCTTCCTGTGCGCTACCACTATAAGTCGGACAACACATCCTCGTACAGTCTGTAGTTCCCTCATTCGAAGCCGCGCAGGTAAGGCCACGCTCAGTTGACGAAGAGACTCCTCCTAAGTATTTCGCAGATTTCGACCTGTACGATGCAAGGCCTCCGTGAGATTCTTGTTGGAAAATCATCACACGGAACTGGGCCGTGTTCCTGCTTCGATAATCAATATCGACTCACTTTCCATGATTCAGAGCAGCGATACGTCAGCCCTACTACTGGGAAGTGTAGACCTCTCGTAGTGCAGGCAGTCCACCCCAGGGATGGAAATCTTACATGGAAAGAAGTGTTCCTCAGTGAAAATGTTCCGAAGGCTAGGAAACTTGCTGTTTGGCTAATCTCCTACCCACCATTCAAACCAAAGGATGTTCCTGTTTGGTTGGCGCGCTGGACCTGGTTCACGCTCGCGCTCATATGGCCTTTCAATATGCCGAGGTACACGGGACTCTATCCAGCTTACTTGTCGAAATATCGTGGTCACCTTTGGGTTGCCCGTTCCCCTCGCGAATTTTGTCTGCGAAGTGAACTACTGGGGAAGGAGCCCGTGCGCGAAATCACCCATTCCCCGTATCCCCGTCGACTCGTCATCTACGATTCTGCATCCGAATCTTGGGACGTCTGTGAAAACAAAGATATCATCAAGCGACAGAAATACGTTGCCATCTCGTACAGATACGATGACATTGCCCCTGAAGGTGTTATGGAGTCCATTCGAAAGGAATTGGAGGAGGCGTTCATCACCAAGGTTGAGGATGTCATGAGATCTCTCGGTGAATCCGCCTACTGGATCGATCTTGCATTGGTGGAGGAAACGAGTTCGGTCACAGAAACCAGCAAGGATCTTTATCTTATGGCGGACGTGTACCGTAGCGCGGAGTTCACCCTGATCCTGTTCATCCCTCCCGAAGAGGTTGGCGAATCTGAAGACGAGGCTTGGAAAGGGTATGGAGAACGTCTCTGGACACTCCCAGAAGCACTTCTGAGCCGGCAGCTGCGCTACAAATTCAGAGATGGCGAGGTCATGCCCATCACTCTCCACCAACTCGCGGTTCGTGCGTACGCCAATTTAGATGCGGAATCATCCATTGTCAATTCGTATGCGGGGACAGATTCGCTGGACAAGCTGAAGAGACTTTCAATGCTCAAATCTGCTCTTTGGAGAAGGAGGAGCAGAAGACTGGATCTGCTTGAGCAAAATAGCGACCTTGAATGGAAGTTCAGGGCGGAAAGAGTGTACGTACTCATGGGTTTCTTCGAACACCGCATCTATCCCCACTTTGAAGAAACGGAATTACAAGCTTTTGTCAGGCTTTCGATGGCGAACGATAATGACCGTTCTATTGAGCGCATGCTTTCCCTCCTTCCCTCTCCTTCTAGACTCCCACACCTTCCTTCTTGGTTTGCGGAGACAGACGAATGGGGAGCAAACCTATGGGATATTCAAACCGACGTTCAGGTGGTGGGAATGACGGAAAGCCAGGCACTTGTGCTTGGAGGATGTCTAGCAACAACCATTCGGTGGAAAAATTTCCCCGCCGTCGCGTTTGCCACACGACGTTCGTACAAGCGCCTCATTGCGAGTTATCTTCCCAACATTTTCTGGGAACTTCTCCTCATAGGCATTTCTTTGGAGGCGGGGAATAGCAGTACGAGGCTTTCGGGTGCCCAACCGGATCCCGGAGCACTGGCTCTACTTGTCGTTGCGATCATCCTTATGTTATTCGCACCCCTGCTGGTTGCATATGGAATCTCTGGACGTATAGTCCAAGCACAGCCATGGCTAATTGGCGTGAAGGGGGTCATCTCAGCGGAAGAAGCCACTGAACTCACCTACGGAGGAGCGATCTTCGCCTTGCCAAGAACATCTTACAGCGCCTCCGGTACTCCTCTGGCGCAAACCGAAAAGGGCCAGTTCAGGCGTGGCGACCCAGCACAGATGTGGGCCATCCGTCCTTCAGGCCCCGAAGTGCCAGCAGATGACGACCTGTATACCCTCATCGATACATTTTCCGCAACGATCTACTATTTCCGTGCGAAGCGTCCGCCGACGGTATGCCTGTACATGGGTCGGGAGTCGGGGATGGGAAGATTTGCGTTGTGCAGCGAACGATGCACGACGAATGAACTGCATAAGGAAACAGTGATCAGGATGCCGTGGTATATCAGTCAATCGATGCGTGCGTGCGAT
>JBBPMV010000977.1:0-10201 GCA_038090495.1 Heimioporus retisporus | reverse complement strand
TATATCTTGTCTGCAGATTCTAAATAGCTACAAACAATTTCCTTAACAAGCACTTGTGTTTCATGGAATTCAGAACCTATTACATAACCTGCACTATCTGTCTATTTGTCAGCAAGGTTATGGGAGGCAATGCCAACATCTAGTCACTAATGCATGTACAAGAGGATGGTTGTATTTATTGTATTTTGTAGTGGCTTATGTGTAGTAACTACTAAAGTGTAACATGATGTCTACAAAAATCTTTTAAGGTGGAGCATCTGAAGTAACAATGCAAGACTTCATTCAAGTACAGTAAGAGTAGATTTGTAATGAGCCATGCACAACATGAAAACCCATGATCCTAATAACCATTACTTTTCCCTGAGGAAGTCAATGTAGGAAACAAACTTGTTGATCCATTGTGTATAGGTGGTGCAGGTATGCCAGCTAGCTTTTCCTGTTCATAGTTACCCAATGATGTGTTGGATCACCTTGAAAATTTTGACCACATCCAGCTTCAATAGATGGTTCAGCATAAGCAAAGGTAAAGAAAGGGGTCCTTTTTGCCATATCATCATTTGCACTACTAGTGCTTTATGGTGGACTATGAATCCTCTATAATGCATCAAAAGGTATTGCCTGGCACAGTCCAATTCTACAAATTGTTGAACATTGAAAGTGAGGTCTTGAGAATTCCAGCATAGGATATGTCCTGAGAGGCAATTGTCAACTAACCTGATCCTGGCAAAGCATAGGCATACAGACCCTGACACAAGTGTGGCTGTAGGCTGAAGGTAAATAGAAAATGGGAGGCTTTCTGAGGAGGCAACAGGAATGGGCTTGCTGGCAAACCTAAAGTTCTTGAGCAGGCTCAGCATCTCTAATGAAGCCTCTGTCAAAACTAATTAGCAAAATTCTACCTGTCACAGAATGGAACTCACCTTCATTGGGGATAGGGTTACTGATGATTTTGTCATTCACAGTTGGTGGCATTGAAGTGCTCTGTATTATCCAGACAGCTCCATGTGTCATCTATAACTTATTTATCAGAGATTGCATGACATTACACTTCTCCTTCAAGGATCTTGAATTTGAGCTGCTCATACTTGGTCATGGCTGTTGAAACAGTTGATTAGTACTTCTGACCAAACACTCCTATTCCAGAAGTGGTGTTTCAAAAACTCCTATTCTGAAAATAATAGTTTCAGAAATAATATATGCTGAAGTAATTGATTAGTCACTTCCAGAAGTTCCAGAAGCCCCTATTCCAGAACTGGCAGTTCTGAAAAAGGAAGTTCTGATAGCCCCTATCTGAAAGTTCTGGAAGTGGAAGCATCAAAAGGACAATCCAAAACCAGAAGTACTTGACATCAAGAAATGTTCTAGGAATACTCAAGAAGTGAAGGATCACTTAGAAAGTAAAGGAGCAATTCAGGGATGTCATTGAGATATCACTGGAAGAGTTATTGCAAAATAACATGGCTCTTTCAACTGTGCATTGTGCAATTGACTGTGCATAATATCAAATAAGAGCATTCTTCAAGAATCAGCTCCACTTAGATTTAGGATATAAATACTATACATTTTGTAGTGGATACAGTAGCACAATAAAACTTTATCTTTTGTTCTCTAAACTCTCACTCTTCAATCCAGAACTCTTCTAAGTTTCATTACTCTACCAAGTCTAAACTCTGCTCAAAACAATGAGTCTCATGCTGTATCTCTTTTATTCATTGTACTGCACACTATAGAGAGAGTACATATAGTACACTAGCCATGTAACTATTCCATCTCTTTTTAATGGCTTTAAAATCATTACACCCATACCTTGACTGCAACTTTAACCCTGGCTTACTACCCTCACTCAGCAAAAATGAGGTCATCTGGTGGAATAAAGCCAATGCATTCATCTGCCTTGCCCTGACTACCAGCATAATGGAGGAGATACAAGCCCAACTGGGGCATATCATGACCACAACCAAAATGTGGAGTGAGGCCCAACAGCTATACTCAGGCACCACAGCAACTGACTGGACACTGACTATCACTCCCCTTGTAACCACCTGGTTCACAGATGGCAATGATGTCACAGAACACATTGCCAAGATAAAAGGATACTGCTGTGACCTAACTCTTATACACTGTGATATTGTTGATGAACTGTTTGCTTGCTTCCTATGCATCTCAATGCCACAACATGGAACTCTGTATTTGCCACACTTCATGCTGTTGTTGCTGAGGTGGCAGGTGCACTGTTGCAGCATCCTTGCCTGCATCATCATCATGGTGGTGGTGGTGATGGCATGTCATTCAGTTGCCTTGTGTCAAGTCTGGTTCCTCCAGGTCTCTGGAGGTCAGATGTATGTGTGAGGGGTTGGAGGTTGGAGGCAGAGTGGATGAACAGAGGGGTGAGGACAGTGGCTTCAGATGATGGCCTGCACCCTTCCACTGACCCTGTCCTCATATTTCAGAGGGCAGAGTCAGACAGGGATCAATGATAGTGATGAGCTACTGAAGTGGAGAGAGAGAAGAGAGAGAGGAGAGAGACAAGGGACATGAGAGGAAGATAAGGTGGAAATTTAGTTGATTTACAAACTGAGAAAAGTCCTCAACAAAGTATGAGACTAAATACATGAGTTGGATGTGGTGCTAAGGGTAGACAGAGTGTAGACTTGGCAAAGTACATAGGACTACATACTTGTGGCACATCACACTAGTAATGACAGGGAAGGTGGAGTACTACAAAGGGAAGGCAGAATGCAATGACAGGGAAGGAGATGGAGACAGGGATCAGACAGTTGCCTGCAATGACAACCAATTTTAAAGCACAAGCAGAGAAGGAATGAAAGAGCACAACAAGACAATGGAACATCAGATGTAGCAGAGATGGGTGGATGTGTCACTCAAAGGCAAAGGAGGGTGGTGGAATGAGGGCAGATGAGGTTGGGTGAGAAAGTGAAGGCACAGGGCATGACACCTTGCCAGCTGTTGCAGTGTTCTTCCTCACATTATTGTCACAGAGGTGGCAGTGGTAGTGGTAGCATGCTGTTCAATTGCTCTGATGTCCCATTGTCATCAACATGTTAGGCACACTGCTGCACATCCCCAGCCACATTGTTCTCATGTAGTAGTGGCCTGCCAGATTACTACCCTCCTCCCATGCCATCATCATTGTGGTTGGCACGCTGTTGCACATCCTTGCCTGCATTGTTGTTGCAGTAGTAGTGGTGATGGTGGTGGGCTGTTCAGTCATTCTATTGCCCATCACATTGTCATCATTCAGGTGGTAGGTGCACTATTGCAGTATCCTTGCCTGCATCATCACCACAGTAGTGGTGATGGTGGCATCTCATTCAATCACCTTAGAGCCTATCACACCATCACCATTGAGGTGATGGATGCACTGTTGCAGTGTCTTCACCCACACTGTAGTCATGTTAGTGGTGGTGGCATGTCATTTGATTACCCTGCCATCAGCTATGTCATTGTCATCATTATAAGGTGGCAGGCATACCACTGGGTCACCATATGCTGTTGTCATGTGATAGTGGTGGTACACTGTTGGGTTGCCATCCCCCTGCCACATCTTCATCTTTGAGGTGGTGGGTGCACAGTTGTACATCCTTGCCCACATTGTTGTCATCATCATGTGGTGGTGGCATGACATTGGGCCACCATACACTATAGTCATGTGGTGCTGGTGGAATGCCATTAGACCACTGTCCCCCCACCATGTCATCATCATGTGGTGGTGGCATGCCACTGGGCCACCATACACTGTAGCCATGTGGTGCTGGTGGAATGCCATTAGATCACTGTCCTCCCACCATGTCATCATCATATGGTGGTGGCATGCCACTAGGTCACTGTGTGCTGTCATCACTGTTGAGGTGGTGAGGATGCTGTTATATGTCCTCACCCATGTCACTATCATGAAGTGGTGGTAGCAGTGATGGTGCACCATTGGGTTGCCATACTGTCCACCATGTCATTAAGGTGATGGGTGCACTTTAGCAGGTCTATGCTTTCAGGAGTAGGGATGTAACTTGAGTGTCCAAGAGGGCACAAGGCAGCAGAGGATGAGAATCTTCTAGTGGAAATACTTGCTAGGATAATATCACAAATAGATGATTAAGATCTCTGACTGAAGAGGGTCAGGAGGCTTGTAATGAAAGGAGTTGGTTGTAGTGACTCCATTATTGATTGTTTCATCAATATCAGGTGGTTTATATACATGTAGAATGTATGTACTTGTTGTGTCTATTCTAGAGTATTCTAACCAATAGCACAACACTCTCTCTCGTTGACTGCCATCAGGAATCAACAATGGTTCTCTACTTCATGCAACACCAATATGCCAGCTCCTAGTATCTCAACAGATATATCAGGCCAACATGAAACAATGCAGCAACCAGAGTTGTGCTACCAGCCAACCCAGCATGGTGAACCCAATCCTCCAAGACTTTTATCTGTGACTAAAGATCTATTGCAACTGCAATTCTATGAGCTGGCTGTCTGCAACATTATTGAGCAGGCAAAGCAGTTCTCTCATTGTGATGCTGTGTCTGTCAACACCTTCCCAATCAGAAATGAGTTCAATACTGTTGCATGTGAGTATATCAATACAAGAGAGACATGCTTGATCACTCTTCATTTCCAACAGTGACACAGCTTATTCTATGGATTCACACTGATATGACTAACATTACAATGCAGGTTGGTGGCTACAATATACCAATGACATTTGCAAATTGGTAAGTCTGTGGTTGCTATTGAACCTATGTACTGATTGTGCTCTGACAGCTATGGGAGGATCTTGGGAATTGGTGATCCACACTGAGGAAGAAGGCTTGTGTATATGTCACACAGTGGTATCAGTGGGACATGAAGAACTGAGATGAGGTAAACAAGGAAATTGTGAAGGAACTATTGGGTGACAACAGCCTGTTTCTACAAGATGGTATAGATGCTGAGGTAGGTGACTTCAACAGCAGCTGACCTGTATTGAGAAAAAAAATACAGGGTAGGACAAACAATTTTGTGCAGAATATGTGTTTGCCAGTCTTGCTACTGATTTTTTTTATGGTGGGGACAAGAGTGTTGGTAGGCAGTTTCCAGAGGTCTTTGCTGTTGAAGTTCTGAGAGTCACAGTTTCTGTTGCAGCCACTGCAGTAATGTGTACATTCAACTTGCATTTGCATTCTCAACTGACCAATCTGTTTGATAGCTCAAAGTCGTCCTTGACAAGATCACATCATCACAAGAAGTCAACTTCAGGGTTACAACCTACTTGCCAGTATACCTTGAGATGCTTGGACTTATGCAGAAATGCAATACCTCCATGATACACAGCCAGAAGATGAAAAACCTCCATGCAAGTGGGCAGAGACAGGCAGGTGTGGTACAATACTACTCTACTATGGTAGTAATGCTCACTTCAATTCTAGTGGAGGTATAGGTGGTTCCTACAGCATGGTAACAAGTGGTTTTGATGTGTTCCTTGATTGATAGTCTGTCCCAGTCTGTGAGAGAGGCATTAGTGTAAATTTGCAGAGGGGTTTACTCAGATGCTCCAGCCAGTTCCAGGCTAGGGAGCTGGACCATGCCTGTGACAGAGCTGTCCAGCTCTAACCAGTTAGGTACCTTGCTGGAGAACCCTGGGTCCTGTGCTAGACTGTCTAGACCTACCCAACCTGTGACAACCTGGACAGTGAGGAGTGGGTTTGCTGATGTATTTGTTCAAATAAACTCTCCAAAGGTTTGTCCATGACATTTGACATCTTGTACTCAGAGTTTTGCACTGTGACAAGTGGGTCAGGCACCCTGTTTTGCCCATACTTACCTTTAAATGCTACAATCTCCTTGCAAGCCCCACCTGTTAGAGTGGATGTTGCACATCTTCCAAAAACAGTATATAGAGGTCATTATCTTGCTTGCACATGCAAGGTCCCTCATGTGTCTATATTACCCCTGTCTCACTGGGACAATAGGACAAATAGAATATAAAAAGAAACATTTTCACATGTCTATTTCAAAAATTGATTGTTCACATGTGACCAGTCCAGTAACCTGCTATGCAGTTGCTGTGTGGAGAGGTAGTCTCTGCATACTCTAGCAGGCATACATTTGGCTTTTTGTATAATATAACTTTCATGTCTGTACAATTTCTGATACACTGTAGCCAATATCCCAATCATTACAGTAATTCTGAGCCAAATCTTCATCAGACCATAGGGCCCCACAGATCCAGGCATGTCTTCCAGCATTCCCAATGCATGTGTTCAGCCATCACCATGCTTCCAAACTTGACCTGCATGTCCAGGTATCACATACATATATGGCCATTGCATTTCTGGGATCTGCAATAGGTGCATGAAATCTCAGAGCACCCTCATCAGGTCTGGATGCCCTGTCAAGAATAGGTAAGTTTCCTCCTCAACACCACCAGCATAAATATGCAGGGATTAGTCACTGGTCTCTTGCTCTGGGAATGTGGTCAAAAATGATGTGGGTTGAGTGAGGTCTGCTAAAATGGTGATATAAGGCCAGCTGACAGTGTCACTGCTGGGAAGGGATTTATTTCAGCAAGTGATACAGTTCAAAGCATTGTTATTTTTCAACTTATGAGCCTTGTTGGAAATGAAAATATGCAACACCTGGGTACTGTCAGGGTCACCCTTGAAATAGATGGGGATCACCTTGTCAATCAACTCTTGTTGATGGCAGCACTGCATGGCACTTGTCCTATGGAAATGGTGTAGGGTCCATTCATTTGCACTGGAGGGTGAAGTAAATAGTCAGTGATCTGGATCAGCAATAGAAAAAAGTAATCACTCTATTTCATTGCTATCCTTCGATCCAGCAATGTTTGCATCCATGCAAATCCAGTGTGAAAAATTCAGATATGCATCCTTGAACATATTGTGTGTGAGCAATGCCTGATTTCCATGCCACATTTTTGGCCTGAAGACAAATTCAAGCCAATCCACCACATGAATCATTTTGCAATCCAATGCATGTCCTCCCCATCCCACCTTTTCATCCATGATTCCCTGTATCCTGTCTGAACAAACATACAAGTCTTTGGCAAGAAGCCATAATAGTCAGCTAGCCAACTCCCCATGTTGGCCCACATCAATCATGCCACTGCTGATGATGTTGTAGAGAGCTGTCAGTGCAATTACCAGGTTGGGCCAGGTTCTGTGAAGGATGTGCCACAGCATATGACAGAAATGGTTTGGACAGATAGCTTGTGAACCACCAGATATGGTCCAAGGTAGTTGAAAGACAGATCCTCAAATGACTTGCAACTCCTGTCTCCAAGTGCACAATGGATTTGGAGTGTCCAATTGTGACATTTAGTTCAAAATGTTGGCCTAGTACTGCAAGTACATAGCCTGTATTTTTTGGATTGAACAGCTCATTTCCACAGAGTTTCAATTCCACAAGTTTCAGTATTTTCCAAGTGGTCTGGTGCAATCTCATGGAGTGCCACCTGCAAGTAGCCAAAATTCAATCATCAACCAATTCATTCCTACTGCAAATGGAAGGAAAAGGCTTACAGCAGTCTCCCAAAACATGAGAGGTGACTGAAAGTGGAAATATCATTGATGTTGACCTCCCCTAGATGTAGTGCTGCTTGATCCCACCCTAGTTGAGTGTAAGGGGAAAAAAGTAATTGACCACTATTATAGACATGGGCAGAATTATCTGAAGGATATGATTCTGTCTGATTGTAATTGGACACTATGAGTGTTTGGGAGACAAATGAACATTTGTGATTGGGAGGGGAGAAGTCAGCAACTTTGGAAGTCATTGAAGCAAACACAACCCAGATTGGATAAATGAAGTTGCTATGCTTGCCTGCAAGTATTTGCTGATTATCCTGCACATGATGTCTGCTGGGCAGTATTGCTGGGAGCCCCTTGTCAAGGTGAGTGGATGTGCCTCATTGAGGGCAATTACTAGTTTTGGCCTTTCTGAATCATCCCTGAAAATCTGGTTGAGCTTGTGGCCAACACTCCTGCAGATCTCACATAGTTGCAGGAATAGCTCCAATTCTAGGAAGGCAATCCCTCTTCAGTTTAGCTGAAGGCACCTAGTCACAAATGAAGAACATCACCTGAAATGGACATCTCTTGCATCTTAGTGATCACTTGTTCAATGCCTGATCCAGAAGCATCATTTTCTATCCTAGTGTCAACATTTTTGCTGCTTGAGAATCTGTCCCTTTCTTCTTTGAACATTCAGTTGTAATCAGCATATATCTAAAACAAGAGCCAGTGAGCAAAGTAAGTGAGTTCATGGCATTTGTTCACACCTTGTTATACTTTTCCTGAAGCTTGCCAAAGAAATCAACTTTGGCTGTGACCTGGGGGATGAGGCTCAAAGTACACATATCCTGAACCCAACTCATGATCATTTCCTTCACAAGAGTCATAGCATTCATAAGTGCTGAAAGCCACTTGTCCAGGGTCTCAAAAAGTGTGACAAGAAAGGCATAGCACTGAGTTTTGTAAACTTCTTCTGAATCAGGGAATCTGCACAAAATATTGGCCAGTATTTGATCCTGTGGAGGAAAGCTGATGATATCAGATACTTCATGCAAGTTGATATAAAGGACTATGACATCCTTCTTACACAGCTGTTCATTCTGTCAACCACTGAAGCCCATGCAACACAGGAGTCACTTGTGTTGATAAATAACCTTGACTTCCCCATTCCAGAACTTTGGACAATAGAGCAAAATTTTGCATAATACTCCTTTTCAAGTGAACCAAATTGAGATTTGTTGTGTGTCAAATATTTGTAGAAACCTTCAATGGTGGCACCATGATACTGTTACGCTTGGTCCGGGTAGGAACGAGCGTAGGCTCAAAGAACTGGAATGCAGGGTCAAGGGTTCGAGGTGGCAACGGAGTACTTGCCCTGTAGGGTCAAGGGTTCTTCCTGCTAGGACGTATAGCAGGTGGTTCAAGTGTAAGTCTGCCTACCAACGAGGTAGCAGCGAGTTACGATGAGGGGAACGAAGGGGAACGAGGTAAGATTGAGCAGAACTAAGCTGAGGTACAAGAGACGAAGTACCTAGGTTTATATACTGCGCAATGGAAAGTCATAGAAGGTTGTGGAACAACTATGACTAAGCGAAGAAAGTTCAAAAAGAACAAAGAAGTAGAGATAACAAGATAAGGGTGTGCAACGAACACGTTGTATGTTCTAGAGCACTCTATCGAAGCAGAAGCATCGGGTAAGGCCAATGATTAGTAAACAAAAAGGAAAGAATAGGGGCAAATCGTAACATTACCCCCGGAGTACATTTGAAATCGCAATGAGAAAACAAAAGGTAAAGGAAAGAACTAGAGGTCCATGCAGCGATCACCACCTGGGGAACCTGTCATGTTGGCAATGGCCGAGGCATCGTAATCGGGGTATCCCCACTCTTCATCGACATCAAGAGAACCATCAGCGGGCATGCCGGAAAGGCGACGGAGTTCCGCATTGGAACGAGGGAGGCGTTGATGATGACGACAACCTGAGGGAGGGGGAATGGGGAGGGGGGTGTGGGGAACTGGAGGGGAGGAGAGACGTTGCGCAAGGGGGCGAGTGGAGGACGAGGAAGTACGAGATCTATGAGAGCGACGAGAAGATTGGGAGGAGGAGGAGGAGGAAGGGACAGGGGGAGCAGGAGACCGACGACAGAGAAGAGGGCACTGGTATGCCGAGTGGCCTGGGGCATGTCGGTTGCAGTGGCGGCAACGATAGTATACACAATTGGCCCGGATGTGAGAGAGGCGATGGCAATGAAAACATGCGTGGTTGTAGAGGGGGTGGGTCTCCGGTAGAGGGCGATTCCGTTCGCCTTCCCATGCTACTTCTGTTCGCTCGATAGAGGCTAGCTCTTCGAGGGTCAAGGGGGTGCTAGAGGCCTCGGGGGAGTGTTCGTCAGAGTTAGATCTCGTGTTAAGATGTTCCACGTAGCGCTGAATGTCAGAAGTTAACTCGTCCATCTCCAACTGATGCATGGCAGATATGACGAGCTCTCGAATGGTGTGGTGGGTTTCCGTGATGCGAAAGGCGTGGTGCATGCAGGCGGTGTCGTCGGCGATGAGGTCTGCATGGGAACGAAGATGTGAAAGTTCGATGTAAATACGAAAAAGAGAATAAAGGGGGGAAGAGGGGTCTAAGTGGTTTCGGAGGGCGATGCGAAGGTTAGAGTTATCAA
>JBBPMV010000976.1:0-10203 GCA_038090495.1 Heimioporus retisporus | reverse complement strand
TGGGACCTTGTCGTTTTTCGCATTGCGACTACCCTCCTTGCGACATATCCCCCTCGATCCCGCATCTGGTGGTGTCCCACTTCCGACTTTTCTCTCCTCCCTCTCCATGCTGCTGCTCCATATAGGGATGGTCAGAAGGGCTTTTCTGATCTGTACATTTCATCCTATACCCCTACACTGAGTGCTCTCATTCGTGCGAGGCGGCCCGCTCCAGCAATATTGCCAACATCTGATCGGAAACAGTTCGTTGCCATCGGCCAAGCAGATGCAGCCGGGACAGGCAAACTCCATTCCGTCGGTACTGAACTGGCGAATATCAAAGAGCAGATGGATGATCTCACGACGTTCACGTCGATCGAGGGACAAGCGTCGTGCATCTCCGGAGTGATGGACGAGCTGAACAAGAATGCTTGGGTACACATCGCCTGCCATGGGCTCGCGAAGCGGGATGAACCGTTCGAATCTGCGTTCGCGCTCGCCGATGGACGGTTGACAATTCGGCAGATCATGCAATGCGATCTGCAGCGTGCCGAGTTTGCATACCTTTCTGCTTGCCATACGACGGTCGGAGACGAAGAGAGCCCGGACGAGGCACTTCATCTGGCGGCTGCGATGCAGTTTGCTGGGTTTCGATCGGTGATTGGGACGATGTGGGCGGTGGACGATGCCCAGGCGAGCAGGATTACGTCCGTGTTTTACAAGCATATGGTGGACGAGTCGGGTCGGTTGGATCATACAAGAGCGGCGTATGCGTTGTGGAAGACGACGAGGTCGGTGAAAGTGCCCCTCGATCAACGAATTCTCTACGTGCATATTGGTGCCTAGCCTCCGAGCACCCTGCGTGTGCCATGTCTCGCTTCATATTCCTCGCTGTGGGACTGATTTTCCCCATGCTATTATTTGTATACAGGCCCATGTCGATGATATTATATTTTCCTAGCTCATAGTTTAGATGCAATCTGGCTTGTCGAGCATCATTGCAGGACGAATGAAATCCCTGTATGGCCGGAGATCAGCGCGTTTATTAGATACTTCATTACAGCAGTGTGCGAAAGTAATGAGAATTACGTGAGATATCTGAGGCGCGACAATGATGTGATGAAAAAGGAAGTGAATTGTGTATCGCATCTTAAAGCAACGGCCCACACATACACGTCTACGATGGTCAACCGGAAGATCTGTGACGACCTCAGGGAGATGGCTCTCTGCCTCTGGAACCATGGCTTGGATGCAGAAGAAGTTTGCAAGCTTCTAGGAGTCTCACATCAGGAGTCCCCCAATTTTCTGACAAGGCATTATACTACCTTACTCAGAACCTCACTTTGTAAAAGAAATGTATTTTATAGTGAATGTGATAAAGTATTGTATTGCTGTGATTATCCCTTATAACCGTAGGTCCGGCTGCAACGGAGTGTTGCACCGTCAGAAAACACTAACATCACACAGCCCAATAACAGTGCGTAATGCTTATCAGCTCAGTAAGTCTTGCAGGTTTCGTGGGAAAAAATGTCAGGCTAGTGACAATGTTGCTCAACACATGGGTCGATACAAAGTGCTCAGGTTTGTCTGATTGCTGCTGTCTTATAACTGTAGGTCCGGTGGAAAATGTATATCACAGGTGACCAAGTGGGCCTGAAACCCCGCACCGACGAGAGTTTGTATGTACAGTCCAGGTGCATTAGTAGGGTAAACACTATCGGACAGAGTTTTAATGGTAAGCATCACTGGAATCTCATAGTGGTAGGTCCGTTGGATAATATATGTCGCAAGGAACAAAGTGACTCAGAGACTCCATATTGAAAGAAGTTTGTATATACATTAGACTTACTGCCTGGTTTGAATATTAGCATAAGAACGATCAATAAGGAAGGATTTAGCCAAAAGTAAGATAGTGTCAGTATGGTCCAATAATTGGCCCAAGGACGAGACTCATCAATCCTTGAAATAATTAATGTAAATGGCCAAATTTATCTATCATCCGGTCATGGCAATTCTGTGTTTATTGTATTGTTGCACATAATCAATGTCACTGTGTTCATTTGTCTGCAGGACTGTCACTCAGATTACTGTGTCGGCCAGGGGTCGGCATGGTAGAATTAGAGCTGAAATACATGCACAGCGAACATTACTCAAATTAGTATTTGTGACATCCCTTTACACTTGTCATCCTCAGGGCGATGATGGCAAATGCATAACACCCTGCCAACAAAGAACCAGGAGAATCTGTCCGGGATTTCCTGCCATTATATATGTATATTGCTTATTTCGCCCTCGCTTATCGTGACAAGCGTGTTTTACATCTCTCATAGCATTTATTACCAGTATTGATCTACGTGCAGTACATTAAACAAGCGATGGTCCACTATTGGTATCAGTCATATGGTGCCTCTTCAACGTCTTTTCTACTGACATCTGAGCAAAGCCATCACGCTCGATCTGAAATGCAAAGGTTGGCCCGAGGACTTGTCTGTTGCTCACAGTCAGTGCCAAGTTGCGACACAAAGCAAATAACAGGCATACCTATTCCACCAGAGCAAAAGACCACCCACCGCCTTCTTGTCCTCCGCAGACGTGGTGTCCTCAAACCACGACACAATGGCATCATAGAACTCGCGAGTGTTGAATACACCATCTACAACTGCCCAGGAAGCGACCAAGGAAAGAGCAAAACGAAGCTATCATGGTAGTACAACATCAAGTCAATTTCATCATGGTTCCAAATTGTCATGCTCGCGCACCTGGCAAGCTACATAGGCGATAGCACGTGGTTGAACAGTTTTCATTTCAATGAGCCTGGCTACATTGGACCGTGTCCACCTATCACCTCAGGAGCGTTTTCGATGGGTGCATTCAAGACTCCCCATCTCTGAAGGATCAGAGGATGATGGAGATATAAATATTGCTTTGAAGGCCTGAAGCCATGGTCAGCGACATAAGTGGGTCATGTGCAGGATCACCTGGACCAAAAATTTGCCCATGAAAAGTCCTTTGTCAAGGTCATTAACATCACATTTGCAACCAGCGTATAGAAATGCAGGCCATGATTGTGTGGTGACGAGAAAATCTGGATGGTAACCATGTATGTTCTCTCGGTGACTTAATTAGAGTGTCTATTAGATACCTCGTGGCGAAACATACGGCGAAGGAGAAACGACTTACACAGCATCATTCCAATCATAGTCGACTGGGCACAGAAGACATCCAGTCGCATCATTGTGAAAACCTCTCCAAGTTTTGTCTTCCGGATCGAGGGGTTGTTCAAGGGGGGGGACAATGTGCCTGAGCCAGTCAACGACCTTCACTTTCAGCCTCTGCGTGTCATCAGTACGTGCGCTGTCGGCACCTTGTCTGAGCTAGATTCATATAAGTGCTATATGCGAAGCACCAGTGGATAAAATCATCACCTGTTGTACAGTGTCGTGGAGGTCTGCTTGAGGTGTATCACGAATGTAGGGGACCCATCGGATGAGTTCCTTATACGAGTTATATAAATAATTCTCACTTGGGGCTCGCTTTCAGTATCACCAAAAACTAGTAGTATACGATACGTACTGGCTTGTGTGGTTGCCAATCACACCTGTATTAGTGGCTTGTGCTCGACAGGCAGCCTCAGCTAACATATCGTCAATGGTGTCATGGAGAGATACAAGCCGTCTGATGGCTCGTCCCTTAAGGCGCAAAAAACTATCATTTCTGTTAACAGTATGTTAGTCAATGCACACACATAAGTATAAATTTACACAACAATTGATGGTTGTTGGTCTTGTTGGACAAGGTTCGCTCTTGCAAAGAGAGGATGCGCTGCATCTGCTGCATGAGAAGAACAGGGTCGATGCTGTGGGGGACAGCACCAGCACCGGTCTGAGAAGCACTGGTCTGCGAGGGGGCATCATCACTGGCCATCGAGATAGGGCCCAGGAAATGGTTGTGTGAAGGGACACTCGCAGATGGTTTTAAATAGCTCTAGTTAATTTTTTAGGGTCGGCGGATAACTGATGGACTGGTGACGTTACCATTAGTACCACTTTTCGAGTGGTCAAAGATTCGGAACTTCAGTAACAGGTCAGATTAGTTCATTTCTGTCGCCGAAGGGTCGACAAGTGAAAAGGCTGAATGAATGAGTTAGTGAAGTGTCACTTAGTGTAAGAAGTCCTGAAAACAGAAGCTATACCTTAAAATGAGCCGGTTCCAAAGCCAGTCACTTTGGTTCCATTTTGCCTGGTGTTGTGCGGGTGGTTGATAGGATGAGAATTGGCAAAGTCTCCGACTTGTAACCAATTGCATATACCTTCATGGTCAGCCGCTGCGATTAGTTAGGTCTTGGTACATATTACAGGCGCATACAATGTGAAACTTACATTGTAGTTTATCTCCATCAGGCTGTCAGTGTCAACCTAATCTGACCCTCTCACGTTATCCGGTCCCAACCGCAACTGTACAAGAAGTGACTGAATGGAATATGCCAGTCTGGTTAGCCTGTGGTAATGACGATTGCGCTTAGTGCCATTTCTGCCACGGGACCAAAAAAAAACGCTACCCCACCACCTGGTAATGGTTCCTAACCGTGACCGCGCGAGAAGCGAATGAATAGAATATGCTTGTGGTGATGACAGTTTGCGCTTACTGCCATTTCTGCCATGAATTTCAATTTTTAATAGAAAATCATCGCTCTACCACCTGGTGATAGTGACATATTGAAAGCGTAACCACAGAAACGGACATCCAGCAGGGTTGGTGGCGTGGTCCTATCAAGTTGAGCAATGAGCAAGCGAACTTTGCATCACGGACAGGCAGCGTTTACAAAGCACCTCGAATTGGTTGAAGGCGTACCCATGTATATACCAATAAAAAAATGGAAAGAACCTACCCAAAATTTCGCTAGTCTCGCTATCTTTTTGTTCACATTCTGGATTCTTCATCTATGGTAGTCACTTCCAAGTTAGCCTGACCCAACCTGCCTGTTGAGCTGGAACGCACGATTTTTCTGGAGGCAAAGAGAGAATCTCAAGAAATCGTGAAGTATGTCCTCGTGGCCCGTCATGTGCATCAGTGGTAAGAATATCCGCAACATGATTCCCGTTATGTTGATTCTTGGCCTGTGCAGGTTAGAGCCAATCCTTTATCGCAAAATAAGCATCGTTTCAAGCCCGCAAGTGCAAGCACTCCTATACTCACTCAGTGTGAGGCCCAAGAATGTCCTCTTCCTTCATATTGGCGCAACCATTCATCCTAAAGAAATTGTCTTGCTGCTTTGCCATTGCCCTCGTCTGGTCAACCTCATTCTACATGGGAGCAGCGATAGTGGCTGGAAACTTCGTCTACTTCATAATGCGCTCGACAATCTTAGGTATATGAAACACCTTACCATCAATCCAAGCATATTTTTCCATACCTACTACGCGCATCTCCCTGATGTATTGGCCTTCCACCGTGTTACCCATCTGGATCTTACATCCAACTGGAATATGGATCTCGTCAGCAGTGGCATCCAGTATTTACACAACTTGACGCACCTCTCAATCCACTGGAGGGTAACTTACATAGGCATTCCCAGTCTGCAGGCTGTTCTGCGTCAAGTACAGTTCAAAATGGTTGTAATGTGGATGGATCATACCGATACTCACAGGAAAGTTGTCAGGTACTTTGAGAAAAAGAAGGTGGATGATCAGCGGATTGTGTTGTTCCGTCGTGCGGAGAAGGTTGAGATGGAACTTGCAGCTGGATTTTGGGTATATGGTGCACGCATCATTAAATGGCGTCAGGAGAATAATAGTGAGTAGGATCGACCGTGCACGCACCGGGACTAACCTTATCTCAGTAACTACATTTGCGCGTCCTTCAACGGGTTCGAGAGAAGATATCACTTCCATCCACAGGTTGCCTCTCGAGCACAAGTCTAACCCATGGGACGAATATGTGGTATAGAGCATGCTTGAGTTGAGTTAGTGCCACAGCAGGAGCAGTGAACCCTGATGTGAATGAGCTGTACATATCGTTGATAATAGTTAGAACTTGAATACAGTGGTAGGAGAACCTCTTGATTTCCTTAAAACACGGCGAGTAGAGTGAACGGAGTGGCCAATAGCAAGGCGAAGGCAGTTGGGGCACTTCCAAAGGTCTTCAACCCCAGTGTCACACTATATGAGGTGGTGACGAGGCGACCCGGCTGGACCAAAAGTCCAGGAAGTGATCTCTGCTCAACCAAAAGTCAAAGACAGAGATTGAGATGAGCAGCCAACAGCCAACCCAGAGCTCTACCATGAATGCACTTGTAAGCGTTAACGCAGGACATTCGGTGGCCCTGGAAAATAACCCATAAAGTCAGTTTATATGGCACAACCTGCTACTAGTACACAAAGAGAAGTTGGCGCAAGCTAGGAAAATTGCAAGTCAGTGTGAAAACGGAAACGAATGAACACGCGACATACCTAGGCCATCCATCGCATCTCACAGGTGTCCCAGATATCCGGCATGGTAGATGCAAGGGACATGCAGTATGCATGACCAGTCTACATGCATCGTCCTCGTCCTTGTGGTGCCATTGGTGACGAATGGCGTCGTATGGTAGGATAACCAGAGGGGGGGACGTAGATGCTGATTTGTACGCGCATTGTTTCCATCGCTGCCGTCATCGTGTCATTGATGGTGCTGAGTTATCGACGACACCTCATTGCCGTCATCTTCCTGCACAGGTACCGGGGATGTGGGCGTGGGTGTGTTTGTGTGGACTCTCGTCACGCCTCCAGGGTGGTGGGCGAGTGGGCGGCCTGGTCTCCCTCTTGGTGATGGCGAGGTCGGTGAGCCCCTGCAGCATGGTGGGGTAGCGGATCAATTGGCGTTAGGTAGAATGGACTTAGCAGAAAATTCCACACCAGTCACAACATGTGACTTGTGACTCGCAACTCAACTTTCGTACCTACGCCCGCACTCACCGATCGTACGCAACAACAAAGCCGACACACGCAACCTGTCTGTCATACCACCATATCCTTTCAGACGGCTGCCCGCCACTCGACTACCAAGATGTGAGCCAACTACATTAGCCTGCAAGACGAGTACGCGGAAAAATTGAAAGGTCATTTATCGATATTCTTACCTCGATGGAAGAATGAGTACGCATGCCATACTAACTACACCTGATAGGTTCAATGCATGGGCAACCCTCCCGCTTATGGTCGTATTGTTGACCAAGAGCCTCACCCAAGGCATTCATCGCCCCGTGCAAAACATCCTTGATCAGGTCCCAAATGCAACAGATATCCCGGTTGTTGCCATCGGAACCACTGTAGGTGTATTCCCAAGTGCGCCGCTTGTCTGATCAGTCGATAGCACTTTGTCAATGCCCTTGTTGAGCGAAACCGTGCATGGCTCGATCGCGTCGCGGTGTAGGGAACTATAGTTCCCTAGGTTCGTATCTGGTTATTCTTACGCCAGTGACTGCTCCCTAGGATGTCTATCCTACACCCCACTTTGCTCTTCGTGATCGAGTACGTTCCACATTCTTCTGCTATTCTCCCGCGCTATTCCGCACATATCCGCATTGACTTCCGCTTCCGCTTTTCGTTGGATTTGTTGACATTGTTTTGGATTTCGTTCCTACTCATTCGTATGCCCTCCTACATGTTCCTATGCTTTATCTAACCTTTCCTATACCTTTCCTTACACTACTTCGATCTTAAGTCTTGGGTATGCCCGGACTATAAAGGATTGTTGTTAGTGTTTCAAACAATCTATCTAACTTGGACTCGATCATCTCGCATCGCTCGCTCGGAAATCGTCCCCGCCTACGTCTTTCGCCTTGTACTTCGTATTTTGTACTTCGTAACGCCTCGCCATCACCATCGCCATCATCCCCGCCTCCTCCGCTTCTTCCGATTTATCCGCTTTTGAGCAGATCGTTCTGGACGTGCCCGGAACACCTTTCTCTTACTGGGAACGCCTCTCCTTCCTATCTCCTCCGTATCTCCTCCCTTCAGAACCTCTTTAGGGACGAACCCATCACACCCCTATCATGCTGCCAACATCCTTAGGCAACAAACGATCTTTACAGCGGTCAGGTACTGATAGCGGCCAGGGGATCCCTTGTGTGTGAGAATGCCGTCAACTTCATATTCCTCCTCTCCGTCGATAACGTCAGGAGGCAGTGTGGGAAATGATGGGCCATGTGCATCGGTGGAGTGAAAAGAGGAGAGGAGGGTGGCATGGAAGACATCATGAATTTTCCATGTGGGAGGTAGACGAAGGTGGTAAGATAGAGGAGATAGTACCTGAGAAATTTCAAAAGGGCCCAGTCGTTTGGGTGCAAGTTTCCAAGAAGGGTAGGGGATGCGAAGGTTGGTGGCTTCTAACCATACCTTATCGCCGACCTTCCAGGGGGAAAACTTCCGGGTGCAATGTTGGGCCATGAGGCGTCGGGCTGACTCGTGTGCTGCCAAGGCTTCTTTTCAGGATTCTTCCAGGGTGATAAGACGGGAGGAGAGGGCAGGAATGAAGGTTTTTCCAAGGGTAGGGTAAGTGCGAGGTTCGTAACCCATCATGAGGGAAAATGGGGATGTTTTCGTGGAGGAGTGAGGGGAGGAGTTGTGGTGGAATTCAGCGGAGGAGATGAATGATGACCAGGAGTGAGGTTGATTTCCACAGAATAGGCGAAGATAGGTTTCGATTTCCTGATTAGTGCGTTCCATCTGTCCATCAGTCTGAGGGTGGTATGCCATGGATAATCGAACGTCATAGTGAAGCAGGTGAGCTAACTCTCTGGCGAAGGCGGATGCGAATTGGGGGCCACGATCGGAGATAATGGAGTCGTGTAGGCCGAAGCACTTGAAAACGTTGTTAAAGAACAGGAGGGCCACTCCTGCAGCATCAATGGTTTTCAAACATGGCATGAGAATTACCCCCTTCGAAAGCCTGTGGTCGACCACGACCAGTAAAGAATCGAAGCCGGAGGAGGGAGGAAGGTCCGTGATGAGGTCCATGGAGAGCTGGCGGAAAGGGAGAGAGGTGGAAGAGGGGATGGGGGAGAGGGGGGGCATAGTGGGATGCGTATTGACCTTGGATTGCTGGCAGAGAGCACAGCCAGCGACGAAGTTGCGAATGAAAGTGGACAAGCCCGGCCACCAAAAGTCCCTTTCGATGAGAGTTTTAGTGTGGAAGAAACCCATGTGGCCCATGGTGGGAGACGTGTGGAGAGAGTGAAGCAGGGTGGAGTGAGAGGCAGGGGGAACATAGAGCCGATTGCGGAAGTATAGGTGACCGTTGTCAAAAGACCAGTCCGTGAGGGAGGAGCGGGGAAAAAGAGGAGAGTTGTCCCGCAGGGATTGGAGGGCGCAAATGACGAGGGGGTCGGAGGAGGAGGACTGGCGAATACTATCTGCAAGGGTGAGATCGAGGGCGGAGATGACGACTGGGTCGGGGAGGATCGAAGAGACATTGTCTAGGGAGGTGTCAACATTGACGTTACGAGAAAGAGCATCCGCGGGGGCCATGTGAGAACCTGGAGTGACCTGCCAGACGATGTCAAAGTCCTGGAGAAGGAGAGACCAACGAGCCTGTTGGTGAGAGAGTTTGTGAAGGTCCTTGAGGTATGAGAGGTTCTTGTGGTCAGTGATAATGGCGACAGGATGGGGAGTGCCTTGAAGATACTGCCGCCATTCTTGAAGGGCCAGGATAACCGCAAGAAGCTCACGATCGTAAATGTCGTAGTTTCGCTCCGCTGGGGAGAATGTCTGGGAAAAATAGGTGCACAGGTGCGAGTCGCCATTGGCGTCGTTTTGGAGGAGGATGGCACCAGCAGCTAGGAGAGAGGCATCCGACATGATGGTGAAGGGTAGGGAGACGTTGGGAAAAGCAAGGACAGGAGAGGAAGAGAAACGAGCTTTCAATGAGTCAAATGCACGTTGCTGGAGGGGGGTCCAAAGCCAAGGTTTGTCTTTGCAGGTGAGGAGGGTCAGAGGGGCAACCAGATTCGAGAAACCTGGTGTAAAGATAATTTGTTGCCTAAGGATGTTGGCAGCATGATAGGGGTGCGATGGGTTTGTCCCTAAAGAGGTTCTGAAGGGAGGAGATATGGAGGAGGTAGGAAGGAGAGGCGTTCCCAGTAAGAGAAAGGTGTTCCGGGCGCGTCCAGAACGATCCGCTCAAAAGCGGATAAATCGGAAGAAGCGGAGGAGGCGGGGATGATGGCGATGGCGATGGCGAGGCGTT
>JBBPMV010000975.1:0-10211 GCA_038090495.1 Heimioporus retisporus | reverse complement strand
TCTCTCCGATAAACTTGACATAAATGCCAGAGTCGGAGGTACATCTCTTGTAGCCGAAGCTGACAAGGCTTTGATGCAGGAGCTTATTCCATTGTAGTGCTGCCTGCTTAAGACCGTAGATGGCCTTATTTAACCGACAAACCTTAGACTCCTGACCCTTTACTATGTATCCTTCTGGTTGAGTCATATAGATTTCTTCATCCAGTTCGCCAAAAAGAAAGGCGGTTTTGACATCTAGCGCTTCGATATCCCAATCGTTTATGGCTGCTAGTGCCAGGATAAGTCGAACACTTTCAAACCTTGCTACAGGTGAAAAAGTTTCTTCGTAGTCTATTCCGAAGATTTGAGTAAAGCCTTTTGCGACATAGCGTGCTTTGACTCTGTTGCCAGGACGAATGGCTAATACCCATCTGCCTTTGACAGGTATACGACCTTTTGGTAAATCTTCCAAAGTCCATACGTTTCGTTCCTTTAGGGATTTAATCTCATCATTGCAGGCATTATACCAAGCACTAGCTTGTTCCTGAGGTAAATGTTACAGTCGTCCTTTCCTTGTTCATCCACTCCTATTCTTTTCCCTCCGATGCTGCGCATCTTTACTCATTCATGCTTACTTGACGCTGACGCGTCCTTTGTCCCCTTTTACTCATTCCCGCTTACCCGACGCTGACGTGTCTCTTATTCCTTCGCTTTCCATGACATTCTACGCTTACGTGTCACCGAGTATATAGTCTGTTCGTTTACAATGATGTACTCTATTCTCGATCTGCGCAATCTAGCGTACTCTTGAGTCATCCTCAGTCTCTCAGTCCCTCAGTCCCTTAAGTCCTCAGTCCGCCTCTTTGGCGTGGTCCTTAGTCCCTTCGTCCCTTCGAGCTGAGTTGTACCTCTTCGTGAGTGTCCTGCTCGTTGGTAAGCCTTTCGACATAGTCTTGGTCCACTCGAGGTACGCCCTGCGTAACAAAAGATCGAGAATCTCCTCTGTCCCTCCTATTACGGAGTAGGACACACCCCAGTTCAACATTCGCAGCATCAGAGCCCCCAGTGACAACTCCGACGAGGAGCCTGTTCTTTCTACCACAGAACTTCGACGACGACATCGCCTAGCAGGACGAAACGTCCCAACCCCAGTAATTCCCCCACTACGTACCCCAGCATTCCCATCGTCTCGCACTACCATCCCCACACAGCCTCAGTCTCAGCGCCCTAGCACCCCCTTAGGATCCCCCATCGCTCTTAGCCCAGTCCTCCCACAGACTACACTGCCCCAACCTGCCCCTCCTAGCGTTCTAACTCCACCCAGTACTCAACCGCCTTGCACCATGACTGAACTCAAAGCAGCCCTCCCAGCCGACTTCTCCGGCGATCCCTCCGACGCCGTACGATGGATCAAAGCCATGAAGGCTTACTTCGAAATCAACAAAGCCCTGTACTCCACCGACGAGGCCAAGATCATGACCACCCTCAACAAGATGAGCAAGGGACGAGGCGTCTCTTTCTCGGAGATGTGGTATGATCGCATGGCCGATGCCAACTTCCCAGACAAAACCTTCGCTAAGTTCACCGAAAACTTCGAGTCCACCTTCTACCCCTTCGACACCAAAGCCACTGCTCGCCTTGAGTTATCCAAACTTGTGCAGAAATCCACCAAAGGACCCACCGGAGAAACCGACGATGGTTTCCAGAAATATATCACCGACTTCCAGAACCTTGCAGCCAGAGCCGCCATCACCGACGACACCACCCTCATCGACCAGTTCTCTCTCGGACTAGACCAACAACTATCCATCATGATTCTCTCCATGTCTACCGTCCCCACCACCATTAAGGAGTGGATCGAAAAGGCCAAGACCTTCCATGCCCAGAAAGCTCGTATCACAGCCCTTCGACGAGGCCATCGCACTCCCTCCTCATTCCCCCGCACCTCCACTACTACCTCCGATCCTAATGCCATGGACGTTGACGCAATTCGCGTCTCGAAACTCACGCCAGCCGAACGTGCCCGTTGCTTCAGGGAGGGACTTTGTCTCCGTTGCCGACAGAAAGGCCACAATGCCCAACAGTGTAAAACCTTTGCTTCGAAACCCACTCGCTCCCCTCAGCCCCCTCAGCACCGTATCCAAACCACCAACACCGCCCCCACCGTCTCTCCCCCGAAACAACCCTCTGCCCTAGAAACCTACGTCTCCCAGCTCAGAACTACTGGCAAAGACGAAGGAGAAATCCTACAAACCCTCAAGCTCTGCTTTGAGGACGCCAAAGACGATTCCACCTCGGGTTTTCAGTAAGGGAAGAAGTTGTAACGTCTCCTTCCCTAGATATCGACACTGTAATTGTAGGCCTCTCCAATGAACGAACCTTGCGTCTCCCCGTTCGCCTGCACACTGAGTCACAAACCGTTACCACCACTGCTCTCGTAGACTGTGGCGCCACCAACAACTTCATTGACGTCTCCCTCGTACCCAAACTTCGGAAAGCAATTCGGAAACTCCCTCAACCCCTCACCGCCTACAACGTTGATGGAACCCCCAATCACCAAGGAACCATCCGTTTCTCCATCACTGCCAACGTCATTTTCCCCGATCTCTCTGACAAAGTCACCTTCCTGGTTACGTCTTTAGGTTCCCCTCGTATAATCCTCGGAATGACCTGGTTGAAGAAATGCAACCCTGTCATTGACTGGTCCGCCAACACCCTCACCTTCCAGGATGCTGTGGTACCTCTGAGTGAGCGTCCGCCCTGGAAGGATATTGACGAGACCTATCCTCAACACCTTGGAAAAATCACCCTATCGACCCAACTAGCCCAACAAAACTCATCCAAAGACGTTCAAATTCCCCATTGGTGCACCGACTATGCCGACGTCTTCTCGGAGAAAATGTTCGAAACGCTACCCCCTCATCGCTCCTTTGACCATTCCATTGATCTCAAACCGTCCTTCGTTCCCAAGATTGCCAAGGTGTACCCTCTCAATCCTGCGGAAAAGGAAGCATGTCGAACATTCATTGAAGAAAATCTGAAGACCGGCCGCATCGTCCCCTCGAAATCCCCCCAGGCTTCTCCGTTCTTCTTCGTGCCCAAGAAGGATGGAACCCTCCGACCTTGCCAAGATTATCGATACCTTAATTCCCACACCATCCGCAACGCCTATCCCCTACCCCTCATCTCTGAGCTCATCAATGACATGAAAGATGCCACCCTCTTCACCAAGTTCGACGTTCGGTGGGGGTATAACAACATTCGTCTACGCGAAGAGGATCAATGGAAGGCGGCATTTATCACACCCCTCGGTCTCTTCGAACCCACCGTCATGTTCTTCGGTTTCAATAACGCCCCCCCCACCTTCCAAGCTTTCATGAACCACATCTTTGCAGATATGATTGCGGAAGGTTGGCTAAAAATCTACATGGACGACATAGGAATCCACACCCAACATGATTGCGAACTCCACCACACCCGCACCAAACGAGTCCTCCAACGCCTCCGAGAAAACAACCTGTCTTTGAAGCTGTCCAAATGTACGTTCGACGCCCCCGAAATGGAATATTTGGGCCTGGTCATTGGCCAGGGACGCATACACATGGATCCAACAAAACTCTCCGCCATCGCCGACTGGAAACCTCCCACCTCAGTTAAAGGCATTCGCTCTTTCCTAGGGTTTGCCAATTTCTACTGAAAATTCATCCCCGGCTTCTCTAACCTGGTCGCCCCCCTTACCCTCCTTACCCGCAAAGACGAACCATGGCTTTGGACCCCCCTCCAACAACGTGCATTTGACTCTTTGAAGAACAGCTTCTCCTCCTCCCCGGTCCTCACTTTCCCCGACGTCTCTCAGCCTTTCACCATCATGTCTGACGCATCTCTCTTGGCCGCCGGAGCAGTTCTCCTCCAAAGCGACACCAATGGTGATTTACATCCTTGCGCCTACTTTTCTCAGACATTCACCCCGGCCGAGCGAAACTACGACATCTACGATCGTGAACTCCTTGCGGTCATCCTAGCCCTACAGGAATGGCGACAATATCTTCAAGGCACCCCTCATCCAGTCACCATCATCACCGACCATAAAAATCTTTCCTATCTCAAAGATCTTCGCAAACTCTCTCGTCGTCAAGCCCGCTGGTCGCTTCTGCTCCAAGACTTTGACATCATCTGGCAGGTGACCCCGGGTTCTCGCATGGCTCCTGCGGATGCTCTATCCCACAATGTCGATGTTGACACCTCCCTGGACAATGTCTCTTCCATCCTCCCCGATCCCGTTGTCATTTCCGCCCTCGATCTCGCCCTCGCAGATAGCATTCGTCAATCCTCCTCCTCGGATCCCCTCGTCATTCGTGCCCTCCAGTCCTTACAGGACAACTCCCCTCTTTTCCCTCGCTCCTCCGTCGCGGACTGGTCTTTCGATAACGGCCACTTATATTTCCGCAACCGTCTCTATGTTCCCCCCGCCTCTCGCTCTGCATTACTTCGTTCCTTCCACACATCCCCCACCACGGGCCATATGGGATTCTTTCGCACCAAGGCACTTCTTGAGCACGACTTTTGGTGGCCGGGTTTGTCCACTTTCGTTCGCAACTTCATCGCCGGCTGCGCTCTCTGCCAGCAATCCAAGGTCAACACTCACCCTACCGTTCCCCCCCTCTCCCCCATCCCTTCCTCCACCTCTCTCCCCTTCCGCCAACTCTCCATGGACCTCATCACTGACCTCCCTCTTTCCGCTGGCTTTGACTCTTTGCTGGTCGTGGTCGACCACGGCCTTTCGAAGGGGGTAATTCTTATGCCCTGCTTGAAAACCATCGATGCTGCTGGAGTTGCCCTCCTATTCTACAACAACGTGTTCAAACGATTCGGCCTACATGAGTCCATCATCTCTGATCGCGGCCCACAATTCGCATCAGCCTTCGCCAGGGAACTAGCTCGTCTACTTCACTACGACGTTCGATTGTCCACCACATATCATCCTCAGACCGATGGGCAGACTGAACGCGTAAATCAAGAGATTGAGACATATCTTCGCTTGTTCTGCGGAAATCAACCTCAATCCTGGGCTTCCTTCATCACCTCTGCCGAATTCCACCACAATTCCTCCCCCCACTCCTCCACCAAAGCCTCCCCTTTCTCCCTCATGTTAGGATATGATCCTCGCGCCTATCCCTCCCTCGGAAAAACCTTCATCCCAGCCCTCTCCTCCCGCCTCACCGCCTTGGAAGAATCCCGGAAAGAAGCGCTAGCAGCACACGAGTCTGCACGACGCCTTATGGTTCAACACTGCTCTCGAAAGTTTTCCCCTTGGAAGGCCGGCGATAAGGTATGGTTAGAAGCCACCAACCTCCGCATCCCCTACCCCTCTAGGAAGCTCGCACCCAAGCGGTTGGGCCCCTTCGAAATCTCCCAGGTACTATCCCCCCTCTCGTATCGCCTCCGCCTCCCTTCCACGTGGAAAATTCACGATGTATTTCATGCCACCCTTCTTTCCCCCTTTCGCTCCACCGAAGCACATGGCCCTTCATTTCCCACTCCACCTCCCGACGTTATCGACGGAGAAGAGGAATACGAAGTTGACGGCATCCTTTCACACAAGGGAACCCCTGGCCGCTATCAGTACCTGACCGCATGGAAAGGTTACTCCGCAGCAGAAAACACATGGGAACCCGAAGGTAATCTCCGGCACGCCAAGGACATCCTTTCTAGTTATAAACGGACTCATTCTCTACGATGACATGGACCCCATCCCCATCGAACTAGCATATTCCCAATTGTTTTCCCCTCGCGCTAAAGCCCGACGATACTTTCTTCTTCGCCACCCCACTTTATCCTCTTCTCACTTTCTCGAACACGAATACTTTTGCCGTTTCAACGACTGCCCCGTTCATATAAAAAACTATTAAAACTCCTTCTTCGTATGATCCTAGTTGTTTTCTATTTTTCTCTTTTCATACACAACGTTATACTTCCTATCCTTCGTCTCCTTCGAAATGTCCGTCACCTCCTCCTCCTCCTCTTCATCTCCACTCTCTCTCTCTTCTCCATTACGCTCCAGACGTGTACAACCCACTTTCTTACCCACCTCCGCCGCCTACACCCTCTACGCCGCCATCCTCGCCGATCCTACCCTCGTCCACGCCCTCGAGACGGACCCCCTCTATAACGAGGATGAAATCTCCCAGGAACTCGTACGCCTCTTCCTTGACACTTCTAAAGTACAATCATACCATTTCCAAGCCGCCCCTTCGGACCTTCCCGCGGCATTTGGTCTCCCTCTTCGTCTTTTGATTAATCGTCTTCCGGACCGCATTCTTTCTATCCTTCATCTTCATGGTTTCCACGTTTTCGTTGAACGACTTGATCCCATCCATCTCTATCCAACTTTTCGTCGCATTTACCTTTCCCTTTCTCGCGAAGCGCAGGATAGATACATCAATTCCATTACCGCCATTCCCACTGAAACTTCCTCTACGTTCATTTCGACCTCTTCCTCCCCTTCTCCTTTACCTGTCGCTCCCCCCGCTGCCTCTTCCTCCCTGCCACTTGCTGCCCGTCTCTCTTCCGTCCAACTCATCCCCCACGACCGCATCAATGACCCTTCCTTGTGCGACGATGGCTTTATGGTTGATCTGCACGTCCTTTCCCTCAATAGCGAGCATGTCCAATTCTTCCGTAGTCCTAACGGCAAACGCATCCTCTCCTCCGCAGTCCAAACCCTCACTTCCCCTATCATTCGCCCTCCTGCAACTGCCTCCACCATTTGTTATCATTGCCATCGTTCGGGACACTATCGAGAAAATTGCTCTGAATACCGCTGCTCCTCCTGCCATGCCTACGCCCCTGGACATCCTACCCATCTCTGTTTCACCACCCAGTGCACGGCCTGTTCTTGCTGGGGTCATTCCGATCGCTTCTGCCCTACTCGCACTTGTTCCCGTTGCGATGAGGCCGGACATATCCTCTCCGATTGCCCTTTTGAACACCTGACTCCATCCCAGGGATCCGCAGCTTACTCTTCTCCTCCTCTTTGACGGACTCGGCTAGATCTTGAGGTCAGGGCCTTCAAGGCTTAGTTGGGGGGTAATGTTACAGTCGTCCTTTCCTTGTTCATCCGCTCCTATTCTTTTCCCTCCGATGCTGCGCATCTTTACTCATTCATGCTTACTTGACGCTGACGCGTCCTTTGTCCCCTTTTACTCATTCCCGCTTACCCGACGCTGACGCGTCTCTTATTTCTTCGCTTTCCATGACATTCTACGCTTACGTGTCACCGAGTATATAGTCTGTTCGTTTACAACGATGTACTCTATTCTCGATCTGCGCAATCTAGCGTACTCTTGAGTCATCCTCAGTCTCTCAGTCCCTCAGTCCCTTAAGTCCTCAGTCCGCCTCTTTGGTGTGGTCCTTAGTCCCTTCGTCCCTTCGAGCTGAGTTGTACCTCTTCGTGAGTGTCCTGCTCGTTGGTAAGCCTTTCGACATAGTCTTGGTCCACTCGAGGTACGCCCTGCGTAACAGTAAACGTGCAATTTCTCGGAACGTCTTTGGTATAGTCCAGTCTGTGTGACTTAATGCTGCTGCCAAGTGATGGTTGATCCATTCGTTGCTATATAGGTCTGATAGACCTTCCTCGTTTGTGGGACGAGTTTCTTCCTCTGCTTCTGCTGCAGGTGCAACGCTTTCTCTCATCGGTGAATTCGATGGTGAGTGCTCCTCCTGAATTGATTCTAACCCTTGCTCTATTTCTCTCTTGATTTGTACAGGTGGTTTCTCTCCATATGCGCTGTCTGGCAATATGCGAGGTCGAGGATTTCTCTGTGATCTTCTTTGATCTACAGGTGGTCTGAAGGAAGACCGTGGTTCTCGCAATGGTTGGTAGTGATGCGGTAGAGCACGAAATTCAGGTAGGTTTATTCCTGATTTCTGTCTGGGTGGTAACCAGTTTATAGGTCTCTGTATCGGAATCTTCCATACAGGTTCATCAGATGATGAAGGAGGTGAATCTGAAATGAGCTTTCTTTTATGTTGATGTCTATCCGAAATGGAACTGCGATGTCCCGTATCTGGTTTGTGACGGATGACTCCAGGTCTCATAGGTGAAACCCTAAAAGGTGATTGCTCTTTCGTTGGTGACATGGGAGATGATGGAGGTGGTGGAGGATCTGTAAGATCTCCCCAATCCCAGTCGTATGGATCATCCTGATCTGTGTCAGGGGTAGTATCTCTAGCTGTGCTAGGAGTGTGATGCCTCTCAGGTCTTATGTCTCTGCCTGGCATTGGCACCGGAACGAAAGTATAATCCGGTCTATCATCATTTGATGCAAGAGGTGCTGCTGGTGGTAAGGCGTCCTCTTCCGGATGGTCGTTATCTTCCAGTTGAATAGGGGTAGGTTTGTCCGTTTGTTCTATGGAACAGTGTGGAAAATGATTTTCATCAAAAGTAGCATGAGTGGAAACTACGACAGTGTGTCGTTTCCTTGACCAAAACTGCCAACCTTTTGTGTTAGGTTCGTATCCTAAGAATGTCATTTCCTCTGATTTAGGTGAAAGCTTATCAGGCCTTCTCTCAGGAGGTATAAACACGTATGCTCGACAGCCAAATACTTTAAAGTACGAGGCGTCCGGTTTCTTCCCAGAAAATATTTCCATGGGAGTCTTCCATTCATGACGACGCATTGGTTGTCTGTTATACAGATGAACCGCGGTTTCGGCTGCGCTTTGCCAAAAAGCTTTAGGTAGGCAAGCATGTTGTCGCATGCTCTCAGCTTTTTCCATTATGGTGCGATTAAATCTCTCTGCTCGACCATTTTGTTGAGGAGTGTGAGGTGCAGAAGTTTGATGCGTTATCCCTCTGGATGAAAGGAGCGCACGAAAGTCCTGACTCAAAAACTCTCCTCCTCGGTCCGAACGTACAGAGGTAAGTGTGAAAGCAGTGAACGTTTCTGCCCAAGCAACCATATTCTGGAAATGCTGGAAAACATCGGACTTGACCTGCAAGAACGATAGTAAAGCATATCCGCTATAGTCATCGATAAAGGTAAGAATATACCGTGCACGTGTGCGTGATTCGACCGGCATTGGACCCATTAGATCTGTATGGACAAGCGCTAAAGGTCGAGTGGCTCTCTTTTCCGATGCAGGAAAAGGTCGATCTGGCATTTTACCAAGTGCACATCCTTTACATCTCGGGATGTCACGAGGTTCCTTGATAAGAGGTATACCAGAGAGGTTTTCATAGGCTTTGAGTACAGCTAATTTGGAAGGATGTCCCAAACGTTGATGCCACAATGAAAAATCATTGTTCTTCGACATGAAGGCGTTAACCAACCTCTTAGAGGACTTCATCGGAGTGATCTGGTAAGACCTAAACCAATGGAGGTTATTAGCCGGACTTAGTGCCGAAGCATCTATGACGCGGCGTCCTTCATTGTTCCATATACATGTACCCAAGTGCGTACTCTCACAGCGATAGCCGTGGTTTAAAAGAGCTGGTATCGACAAAAGTCGATGAGATGCTTGTGGAGCATACCAGACATCTTCTAATGTGATCACTGGATGTGAGTTTTTTATTTGTTGCACAAGGACAGTTCCCGGTCCGTGCATGGAAACCTTGTTGCCGTTTGCAACAGAAGCCGTTCTAGTGTGAACACTTAGATTCACAAAATCATCCAAAAACAGTGATAAGTGGTCTGTACATCCACTATCAATCATCCAGTGAGTACGCGAAAAGTCATTATTCACTTCAGTGTGATTAGCACTGATTCTCTGGGTTGTCAACCCGATATAGTAGCACAAGTATTCATTGGTCTCCTCGTCGTAAACTACGTCATCGAAGTATTTACTTCGATCTTCCAGAACAGTCTCGTTATAAGAACGGAATTGTGGTTCTGAAGAAGATGAAGACGAAGTCTCAGGTAAAGTACCTGGTACAACACCCTGGTAAGAACGTCGCTGAGGTTGTTCCTCTAGTTCTCGTCTCGTGCCAACAACACGGTACATAGGATGGAGTGGAAACTCCAAGGGTGGATTACGAGAGGGTAAAGCATCCAAAGAAGAAAAATGATGTCTGTCCGAAACTAGTCCGCCAATAGTAAAAGTATGAGATTTGTCCTTGCCTTTTCCTTTCTTATTCTTTCTCCCTTGTGGTGTCGGTGTCTCATTCCTAGGAATGGGGTTTTCGATGTGTGGAGCCACATCTCTCTCGATCCAAGGTGCATACCTCGGTCGGT
>JBBPMV010000974.1:0-10237 GCA_038090495.1 Heimioporus retisporus | reverse complement strand
TTTAGGTGGGGGGGGGGGGAAACCGGGGCGGTGGGCTGGGCGGCGGGGGGGGGGGGGGTGTGGGGGGTGGGGGCGGGGGCAGCGACGCAGATAATGTCACATCCAAACACTACAGTGTCCGCCGTCGCAGCAGATCCGGTTTTGCTACCCACCGAAACCCTTCTACGATCCATGGTAGGCGGTGGTGGTGGTTGATTGTTGACCTGAAACGCTTGCTCTTCGGAGCGTCCGGACAGGGATTACCTCAGTGCTTGAACCTCAGCTCTGAGCCCAACCCATCTCTTTCTCCCTCTGACGGCTTCTCAAGACTTTGGCCGATGGTCAGCTCGATGTCCATCTCATTCATCTTTTCGTCGTTTTTGGGAAAAAGATGCGAATGACCTGAATCGAGCACGCGCTTCATGTAGGTCATCTCCTTGTCCTGATTAGAAACCGAATTGTCCATCTCGCCAATCTACCAGTCGAAACAGCTAAACATGACACATCATGATCGACCTCACTTCAGCTCACCCGATCATTAAGCGTCTTAATCTATTCTTCAAGTGCGTTTAGTTTTGCCTTGTCACACTCCTTCCTGGCTCGTTCGTCCTACATTTACATAACGTGTCTGCATCTCGAGTTGATCTATCTCACTCAGGAAGATGGGTCACTTCTCTTTCTTTCTGCATCGACAATCAATTCGCATGTCATTTTCAATTACAAGCAATCTATTTATTAAACATGCCTTGTTCCCACCCTTGGAGTTCGAACTGGCCTTTGACTTGGGCAAGGTTGGTCCGGGCATTGACACCGGCAATGGATCATTTCCAATATATACCGGGAAGCCTCGTGATGATGGCCACCGTGCATTTTGAGCGCTGTATTCTGAATAGGTAGTGAGACGACACACGAAACGGACAAATAGAAATACCTCTCGAGTAAGGTCTTCCACCTGCCCGCACAATGTCTGAGCTTCCTCCTCTAATGTCCTGGTATTTTCAATAAACAGCGTTCGCCCAGAGAGCCGTCGTATAGACGTAACGATAATCTGCAAGAAGCTGGTCCCTGCTTGCTCGCTTGCATACCTGTATGAGTGCCTCGGTGCCATAACAGATGCAAAAAAGCTTACAAGTCCTCCATCGCAGCAATGCCCCCTAACAAATTCGTCCACAACAGAGAACGTCTGTCTTCAGCGATCTAAAGCTCTATCAGAATCACAGTAGTTGAGTATATAGAGATACCAACGAATGAGAAACACCCTGGAAAACCAGCACCAGTTTTTGAAGAATACTCTCCACTGTACTTCCAGCATCGAGCAATACAGTGGCTTGCATGATCTCGTCAACCAAAGTACTCAGTTCTGTAGGCTCGACCAATCCCCGACGGCTATTTCGCACCACCTTCCGCGCACGTTCATAGAAGTCTTCTTCGTCCTCGTCCTTCTCTTCGGTATACATGTCCGGCTGTTTAACCAGCGAATCCGGAGGTTTGATACACCGAGGCCTAGAAGGGACATCAAGGGACATCACCCAAACGAGGACACTACATGCCGCAATCGCTTTATTGAGGCCGTGTCGACTGAACTCGTCTCGCAACACAATTCGTTCCTCCAACTTGTGTGGACAATTCGTCAAAGCATTGATGAGCGCCATAAATGCCGTCCGAGCTTCCCATATCCCATCTTCTTCCATTGGTAACGACACCGCTAGGTCCACAGAATCAGATATCTTGAGGGCTGTCACCAGCGAGTGGAAACAAGGCGGCTCATTATATGTGATTCGATACTCAGAGAGGGCCGCCCAAAACCGTATGATGGCCCTCGTCAAACGAGACCATGCATATCGCTGCAAGAAGCTCTGCCGCCATCGTCCTAATTTTGACAGGTGTTCAGTGAAGGGAGTATGTGATATGTGTGACGATCGTTGGCAATAAAATGATAGCACCAGATCAGGGCTGTCGAAGTGCCGTTCAACAATGCGTGTTGCAATTGAGTTTGTATAATGACTTGCCTCGGTATTCAGAAGAACCCTTAATGACCTGATCACCTCCAAGAGAACGTCGTGCTTGCTGTCGGTAAGTGCCTCTCTTTCCGCCCTTGCCAACCAACGCAGAAAGTGAGCCGCTGATAATAGTGATGCCCTCTTCAGCCGTGGATGTCTCGATCCAAGGGAATTTGGTGATGGAAAGATGTACTCGTACCGAGATAAGGTGTTTCGCAAGTTTTGAATCCGCATTTCGCGACTTGCGCATGCCATCCACGTATAGACAGATGAGGAATGTTCGTTATCCTTGGTCGTGTCGCCCCCCAGAGAGATCCACCAAGAGCTAAACAGACTTCCGGTCGTCTATGAGGGCTTGGATCGTACATCTCCTGCCCCCTCTGAAGAAATAGCTGGTCTTGAGCCGGTTGCAAGTTTGCCAATCGTACGATCCAGGGGGTTGCGAATGGGGGCGGAGGGGAAGTCGCCGAGTTCCATGTCGGAAACGTGGAGAGTCGTTTGAAGAAGCTCGAATCGCCGCTGAGCTGCACAGCCAATCAAGGGAGGGGCGCGTTCGCCCTGGACGAACTGTATGTTGCTGTAGTCGGAGATAGTGTGCCAGCGGGAGCGACCTTGTTCGTGTTGCCCCGCAGTTGTTCCATCAATTGTCATTGCTTCTCCGGTGAAACGGCATGCACACTTGCCGTTTGTCGCCCTTGATACCCAGCGGATCCTGGAAGCAAATCATCACCAATCCGATCGAACTAAAGAGTCGCTGCTTACCAGACCACGTTCTAACTCTTCTAGGTCTACATCACCTGAACTGACGCTTTCTTCTATCATAGAATTGCCGCTCGTGTTCTGTTGAAGAAGTGTTTGGTTCGCTGACGCTTTTTCGACTACCAGCAGGCATTGCGATGACCGCCGATATTGTCACTGGTGCTGGCTGTGGCCAGCCACTCAACAGGCTCATGAGTCGACTTTGGGAGGCAGAGCCTCGCTATTCGGGCGACCCCGGCCTCTGAGAGGCCGTGAAATAGGAAGTCGACCTCCCACTCGACCTGTTCTGCCTCGCAGTTCCTTCCCCTTCTCCATTCGAAGAGTTGTCCATACCCGTTCGTAACGCGGTCTCGGTGGAGAAACGCGACTGGGTAGACGAGTGCAGCTCGCGAAGGAACCAGGACCCAGGATGCAAAACCGGACCGCCGGTAGTTGCTCCGAGTGGGAGTAGTTCAGCGAGTCGATCATGAGGGTCGACCCGGTCACCTGTGCAGCTTCTCGTTCGAGTCAGCACATTGTCACCCTTGGACTGGTCGCCTCCGCACCTTAGTTCCGTGATAGCACATCCAGCACATACCCAACGTGTCCACCTCCGCATGAAGAAGGGAGTGCCTTGAACAGACCAAGTTCTTGAACGACATCGTTGATAATATCGTCGACAGTAGCGGCCTTTCGAGAGAATACCGTCCAGTGAAATCCGTCGTTGATGTCTGGCACGCGCGATGAGAGCGACAGCGAACGGTGAGGGTGTCTGGCAATGAGGCGCAGGGCGGTCAGCGGAAACGGCGTTGCCTTTGAGAGTGGGGCGATGAGCGAGCTTGGTTCGAGGGCACCTGAAACCGTCCATGCGTGCATCTACAGAAGACTCAGTTGACCAGTCGACTCGCATACACAATCGTACTTTCCCACGGAAGACCATGTGATGTGACAAGTACTACTGAAACCATGTGAATACTAGGACTGCCATTCCCATCCAGTTGGACGCAGACCCGGTATGTCGTTCGACTGACGGTGATCATCGCATGACACGTCTTTCTCAAGGGCTACGATGACATAACCACCATCCTGCTGGCGGTCCATCTCAACGACATCGATCCACCGCGAGGTCACCCCATCGTGTCATGGAAGGGTAGCAATTACCACACGGGTGCACGGCAACAGTACCATCTAATGGACTGCGATTAACGCAGCGCGATGCCTCCACGCCCTCGCCGTCCCCGCACATGTCAAGGTCTACCCGGGCGCGCCGAAGCCACTGTCCAGAGATACACGGCAAAGATGGCCTCGCGAGCAGTGTCGAACTGCCGCCTCCAGACAGCCCCAACGTCCAAATGCGTCCAGTGCGCACCGACGATGATACACCCATCTGCGCCATGCTGGGCATCACCTCCGCTGTCAAACACGCCTGGAACGCGAGTGTCGGTCGAAAAGTCACGATCATGTCGAGAGGTCCAGTGACAAACATGGTTGTGTTCATCTCTGCCCATCCCGAGCTTTTGGAGGGCGTCGAGCAGTTTGTATTCATTTGGCGGCGGAAATGGGTTCGGGAACATCACACCTGCGGCAGGTGAGTGACAATGGAGGTACTTGAACATGCCTTTGTAACCATGCCATTTACAGAATACAACATTCTCTGCGATCGTATGTGCATCCTAGTGCTAGTTGGTCACCCACCCTTGATTGTATACACAGCCAAAGCAGCTAAGATCGCCGTTAACAACCCTCTCAAGACAGTCATGCTCCCCATCAATGTCACTCACACCGCCATCGTGAACAATTCCATCCACACGCGCCTCTGCTCTGCCCATCCGCGTGATCTCGATACCCCCACCGTGTCACAGTCCCGCCTCCGATACACACTGTCTTCCCTCGCCTCCACTCCGGGCCGTGAAATACTCATTACCTGGCGTGCATGAGTCCTATCTGAAAAACCAATGTCATGGCACGCTTGGGCAAGCGTATCTAATGCCCCATTATTTCTAATGCTGTCCCAACAGGTCTCGACTCCAACCCTGTCAGCTTGGCAGAAAAAAAACGTACGAATGGGTCTCAAGCAACTCACACTATAAGTCTTGAGCGGATGTTTCACATTTCAAAGGTTGCGACATTGGGACACGACAGAGGGCTCGGACGTTTGCGTTGTTGGTATGTGTTTGTTCGGCATTGCATCGCAAATCGTGGAGATCGAAGACCTCAGAGCAAAATTCAGCCAGTTCAGGATTCTCGTTATTGGCAGAGCCAACGCCGGTAAAAAACGATTCTCAAGAGGATATGCAACTCCACCGAAAACCCAGAGATCTTTGATGAGGAGGGAAACAAAGTATTGTCCCACTCCATTCTTCTCGCTACTGAGCAATGCTAAAAGTCAGAATCAGGTTGATCAGAGCCGGATTCAGGAATCCACAGGGGTAAGCAACATTGTGACCCTATATCTTATCTTGTATAGTCCCACTCCCTAGTGTGGACTTCACAACATCAGAGATGAGCTGGTGTTCAAGAGTAATCTGGATTTCATCTTTCATGACTCATGTGGATTTGAAGCTGGTGGGATAAATGAGTTTCAACAAATGAAGGACTTTGTTGCAGAGTGTGCAAAGACAGTTTACCTTCAGAAGTGCATTCATGCTATATGGTAAATAGCATCACTACCATTGTCAAATACTAAGGAAAAAGTGTTGGCCATCCAGGTACTGCATTTCTATGGATAGACACCATAGACTTGTCTTGAATGCTGAGGAAAAGTTTTTTGATGAATGTGACACAGGAAATGGTAAATTTTCTCACCAACCCATTTCTTCATCATGGTCACTGTTCAATTACAGTCCCTGCTGTGGTTGTGCTGACAAAGTATGATGCACTCATGGCTGTGGCAAGTGGAAGACTCACACCTCAGGACAAGCAGCTGCCAGTGGGACAACAACTCTCCATGATGCAGGATATTGTGAATGAGATGCTGAGGAATTGCTCTGTGAAGGAGATATTGCAGAGGAAAAAATATCCTCCAAAGGGATTTGTGTTCTTGAAAGGTTGGAGTGAGAAGTGGAGAATAACATAGCTGAACTAATTTTGCATTATATAGATGTGCACAAATCTGACCATGGATCTAAATCTCTGATAGAGAGCACTATAGCAACTTTAACTGAGGAAGCCTTACAGAAGTTGTTGGTCACAGCTCAACAATCAAACTTTCAGGTTTGCATCAAATATGCCATGCAGCAGTGAGCTTTTATACAAATTATGTGGATTGGTCTCTGACCATTACAGAGCTTTGGTAGCATTTGTTGCTAGAAGATATGGATCAAACAAACTTCTTCAGAATAAAGAAAGGGTACAGCTATTTGTGGTTATTGCAAGTTGGTTTCCACATTTGAAAGTAAGTTGCTCTAGTCTGAACCCCAATATTTAGATTAGTATTGATGTTGTCCTATCTGTCCTGGCCCATTTCACTCTTATTCATAGGAAGTAGGTGGTTTGACTTCAAGTGGGGGGTTCAGATTGGTGCTCATGATATCCCTTGTGTCCTATCCCATTTGCCTTTCATTCATAGTGAGTAAGTGGTTTGACTCCAAGTGGAGGATTCAGATTGGTACTGATGATATTCTATCTGTTCTGGCCCATTTTGTTCTCATTTGTAGTCTGTAAGTGGTTTGACTCTAAGTGAGGCATTCAGATTGGTGCTGATGGTGTCCCATCTGTCCTGACCCATTTTACTCTCATTCATAGAGAGTAAGTGGTTTGACTTCAAGTGGGGATTCAGATTGGTGCTCATGGTGTCCTGTCTATCCTGGCCCATTTCACTCTCATTCATAGTTGGTAAGTGGTTTGGCTCCAAGCAGGGGATTCAGATTGGTGCTAATGATGCTCCATCTGTCCTGGGCCAATTCACTCTCATTCATAGAGAGTAAGTGATTTGACTCCAAGTGGGGGATTCAGATTGGTGTTAATTGTGTCCCATCTGTCCTGGCCCATTTCACTCTCATTCATAGTTGGTAAGTGGTTTGGCTCCAAGTGGGGGATTCAGATTGGTGCTCATGGTGTCCGATTTGTCCTGGTACATTTCACTCTCATTTATAGTTGGTAAGTGGTTTAACTCCAAGTGGGGGATTTAGATTGGTGCTCATGGTATTCCATCTGTCCTGGCCCATTTCACTCTCATTCATAGGGAGTAAGTGGTTTGACTCCAAATGGAGGATTTGGATTGGTGCTCATGGTGTTCCATCTATCCTGGCCCATTTCACTCTTATTCATAGTCTGTAAGTGGTTTGACTACAAGTGGGGGATTCAGATTGGTGCTTATGGTGTCCCATCTGTCCTGGCCCATTCCATTCTCATTCATAAGAAGTAGGTAATTTGATTTTGGAAGTCACTGAGATTCAACTCATTAATCATCATGTTCCATCCACTCTAGGTAATTTCTCACTCACAGGAGGTGAGCATTTTCATTTCAATGGTGTATTACATGTCAATTTAGTTTCACAGATGGTATGTCATCACACAATCATCATATTTGCAACATTTACATGCCTAAATCAATGTACTTAGCAAGTATGTATATATCTTTTCTTATATTGCTTTACTGATTTTACAAATACATCATAGAAGGTATGAGCTTAATATTTAATGGTAACAAAAAATGTAGCATGTATGTCATTCTTATTTTTTATTGTCATGTTGACAATTTATGTCCCTTTTAGTTGGTATGTCATTGTCCTATTGTATTCAAGTATCACTTTGTTATTATATTTTCAGGATGTGAGTTAATATTATACATATCATGAATATGTATTTTTATATATCTTGCTATCCTATCTTCCCTTTCAGACAGTATGTTTATATTATTATTTCCTCCTTTCATCACTAGTTCTCTTTTACAGGAAATTGGTGTGATATTGTTATCCACTTACATCAAGCACATTGATTTTATGCAGACATTAGATTTGAAACAGGTCAATTTGCATATCAATCTTATTATTATAATATATTTCCCTCATGAATACAAAAATGAATTAGGAAGCAGCCATTGCAACCTCCAGTGTACAATATGCTAATAATGCAGTAAAAGTATGTTTATTTTTACACACAGATATAGTTCATATATTCTTTTCTGGGTCCCATTACCATTCATTGGATGGAAGCAGTCCTTGCAAATTGGCATTGGTTGTGATTTTTACACACATGTTATTTTCCTTGTCATATTAATTAAGATACATAGATGCTAACATTATCTTGGAATATTCCTTCTTTTTGCATCAGCAAAATATTCAAGATCTAGTTACAAGAGCAGCTGAGCATTACAAGTCATCTGGAGCATCTGTCAAAGTTATCAAGGCAGTCAAACAGCACCTTGCTGAACTCAAGCTAGCAGTGGACATGGATAATGAGGAAAAGATGTGTCAGCTCATCATGAATGTGATTTTAGAACATCTCATGTGTAAGTAATGAGCTTGATTCAATTCTCTATTTATTTCTGTTGATGCTCCAATAGCCAAGGATCTTGGCAACCACTGAGAAATAGTGCAATCACTAGTGGTTACAGGGTAACAGAATGAAGGAATGAATAGGTATGGTACTGGATGATAGGCACATATTTGTGATTTGTACAGAAATGTAAAATGTTGCTGAAGATATAGAATAAGAGATTAGTTTGGAAAGAATACATATGCTTGAGAATGTGCTTAGATCCAATTAATCATATGTAAAACACTTTTGTAGAGATTGAGGTGAAACATTCATGGTGGCTCAAAGATTAACAGAATAACAAACAGATACAGTATATTACAAATGCAGCTTTGATATTCCTGCATGTGAAGATTTGTGAGAAGTGCTGAAGAACATTCCAAAGGCCCAAACTAGTACTCTTGACTATATAGCTAGACAAGATAATGATACTCATCAAATATTTTTCTTGTGTTTTCAAGAGGTCCAGCAGCTCAAAGCAGATATGCACCCATTCTCATGCTGGGACAAACTTGACCCCATGGTTGACTATGAATGATATTAGGTGCATATCTGCTTTGAGCTGCTAGACCTCTTGAAGACACAGGAAAAATATTTGATGAGTATCATTACCTTGTCTAGCATTACAAGGTTTATTAAATAAAGCATTAGGTTCTCATAATCAAGACCTGCTGCTCCCAGCATCTGATAATAGTGCTTCATGTTTGACAATGCATGAGATTACAGTCAATAGGCATGTCCTATGGATCATGACTATTAAGTCCACATAATACATGAATTATAGGTCAATATATTAAAGCATGAAGGTCAATGGGACTGAGCATGTTGGTGGAGACCAGAGGGACTACAATTTGTCTGTTCACTCTCATGTCATGCTCTTTCATAACAAATTCAAATTACAGCCTACATTAGATATTACAAATATGTGTATGCATAATTCTCATCCTTCCTCTTCCATTTGTTATGTATATTTGCCATCTTCAACACCCAATACATCATCCTCAAGTTGAAACCTTCTCTTTTACCCTCTTCTTCAACTACAAGTGCCTGATATAAACCAAAGTATGTAAACTTGTTCATCTCATTTAATAGATTCTCACCTATACCAGGTTGATCTACTCTCTTATCACTATTACCTTCATCATCATTGCCAATCTTGGATGAGTCTAAATCAATATGCATATCACCACCATTGTTTTCATCATTAATATCAACATTTTCTGGATTATTGCCCATTTCCACATCTATCTTGCTATCCTTGCAAGTTGTGAGACTTTTCACTAATGTACAACAGGGACCTATCAGGTGGTGGGTAAGCAGTTACAGGACCTTTATTCTTCTTGTGGTGATGGTGGTAGGATCATCACTGTGCCTTATGAGAATAGGTAAGTATCCTAACCTCCTTCATGATAATAGTGGTTGATATACAAGCTATTGTTGCACCTTTATCTTCATCCTTGTGGTAGTTGATGATAAGAATGGGATGAGTGGAGCAGACTTGGTGGAAATTTCTATACAGGTCACACATTTGATGTGGCTTTCCTTGAAAAATGAATTCTTATAGTAGACCCTTTCTAAGATGGCATATTCTCTGTTCATTTCAAATTTCAAAACCTGGAAGAAATCTAGATGACCTTTGATTTGTCATGATTTTTAAACTATTCCAATATATACAGGATAAATTTCATGTAATAGTTTCTCATGAATAATATATACATATTTAGAATGAAACTTTACAAAGTGCTAGGTACAAAGACCTTACTAAAATCTTCAGCAAATTCCCCAGAAAGAGGAATAGCAAGTTGCTCTGGTAAAGGAATGCTGAAGAAGCTATCTGTATCAGCTTTAAAATCAGTGTTTGTATCAACTCCAGCATTTCTTGCTTCCTCAATAGTGTTGAAACCAAGCTCAGCTGACTGAATCATGCTGGCCTGATTAAACCAAACCAAACTGCCTCTCCCTTCTACTTCATCATTCCAAATAGGATAGCAGTCTCTGTTTGTAAGGTCAGGTCTTGGACCATCTGTGGCCACAATATCTTG
>JBBPMV010000973.1:0-10243 GCA_038090495.1 Heimioporus retisporus | reverse complement strand
TGATTTGTATATATAAGTTTACAGTGAGATGGAATCAAGATTAGGAAAAGATAAACCAACATGTTAGTCAACATACCAATTGTTATCATGCTTCATAATTTAATGTGATAAACTGGGATATAGTATTGCATATGTATATATTAGTACAGCATTATATTGGTCTTGCAAATGGAAGTACATAGGGGGTGGGGGGGGCTTGCCCCCCACAATGAAGCACTAGTCATCCTTGTGGCAGATGCCTCTACTATGACAGAGGGGGGAGAGCATTGGGTTGCAACCAAGGTTAGGGTGGGAGTGTTGACCACTGTGGCCTCAGGAGTGTCAGGAGCTGGAGGCAGATCAAGTTTATTGTAGTCCTCTGAATTGGACACAAGAAGGCTGTCCTCGGCATCTAAGGATATCAAACTATTGTCAGTGCACATCAAAGGAATGGTATGGAGTATTTACTGGTATCCACATCAATGGCAAGCTGGCTGTCTTGGTACACAGCACCAGATGGCTTAGCATTGTGTGGATAGGTTCTGTGAACAAACAGTGAGTGCAGGTCACATGGTGACATAGAATATACCAAGGTTAGTCTCCATGGTGGTGATAAAAGAAAGGGAATGGACAAGCATGCTGGGAGAAGAAGTGGGCTGGATCAATGGGAAATTGGAGTCGAGCTTTTATGGTCTGAGATGATAAGTTGGTGTTGCTATGTGGCCATAGAAAAGGAGGATTTGCCATGGATGTGTGCTATGAACCCCTGTTTGATGTGGAGCTTTGTTAACATGGAAGCAGATCTATTTGAAGGTGTGAGGTAGATTGAGACATTCAAAATCATGGAACCTACCTTCACCAACTGCATATACTTTTTGGCTCCAAGAACCTACACCAGAGCACACATGTGTTTTGTGAAGGAAGGAGAAATGGATGTCCAAAGCCTGGACATTGTATTTGATGAAGCAGAGGGACACATCTACACTCCTGGCACCCAATTCTGTTTGAGTGGAGTGGTCCTGCAATCAAAAATCTTCCAAGCACTGTGAAATGGACAAAATGTGGACATCATAATATTCCACAGGGCTTGCCAGGAGTTGAGGGGGTTTGGCAGGAAGTAAAGCATGGTGGATGTTGTGTATCCAGTAGGTGGGGGCCAGCTGGTCCCCATTGAAAAAGATGATATGGATGTCTTTGCACTAGCCATTCCAATGTAAGTTGTAATAAGTCAAACTGCCAAGGAACTGACTAGTGGGGTCACAGGTGGATGACTGAAGAGGGCCTCCAAAGTGACTCATATACAATGATTGAAAGTGTGTAAATGCTGTTGCCATGTGAGTGTCAGTTGGTCAGATTGTTTGGAAACTGAGTGGTTGGCCTTGCAGGTAGATCATTGGAGTGAGCCCTAAGGACAATTCATACACAGAGGTGGAGAATGAGCACTTAGCTGTAGGATGACACATTGAATTCTGAGCCATCAGTGTCTGGATACAAAATAAACCAAACCATAAACCATCAGGTGATGAATAAACATCCTACCTAATGCAGATGGGCTGGAGCAGTGACCAATTGGGTGATAAATAAACATCCTACTGAATGTAGATGAGCCAGAGCAGCAACCAATCAAATGATGAATAAACATCCTATTGAATGCAGATAATGCTCAATTGATAAGAAATGAACACATAGGGCAACATGATGGTTGTTGGAACTGACTGAAATACATTCTCTGAATGACTATGCACAGTTCAGAAAGTTAGACTGGTATAGGATGGTTGACTATGTGGAATGGTCTGCTAGGTTGTATAGGATTCTACATTTGCCACCAGTGTTTTCATAGCCAGTACTATTGATATTTACAGGTGATATGGGCACAACAAAAGGAGACCCATTGGGTATGGAATAAGTATTACAATAAGTTACCAAAGTGAGTTCTCAGTGCCAATAGTATGAACTTAGTTTTATGTCCTATAGGGGTTGCAAATGATGTAGCACACAAAACCATCAACCCTACATGAAACACTGGTCTCAGATACTGTACATGATAATGGCCATGGGCATGGTGTCCATATCTCTGGCATCCCTGCTGTTCTCCCTCCCCTGCTTCTGGAGCTCACTGAGGCTCCAATCCCTAGCTCATATTTGTTCAGGGAGGTGCTTCATAGTGCAGATGCTCTGGATGAGACTGATGCAGCACTCTGGGACACAATGCCACCTTACATGCAACCCGAACCTCTGGACACCATACACAAGCACCAATATACTAAGAATCTCATTGACATCATGTTTGGTTGGTGAATGCATCATGAAATCTCATCAAGGAATCATCATGCAAGTTATCATGCAGCTGGACACACACATGAACTTATTGCTGACCTCTCTTTTGCTTCCATCTTGCTTGACTTTACCTTGGTTTAATGAACCAAGGACTCTTGTCTGTACCGAGACCTTGAGGAGAGCCTGGAGTTGCCATGATCCATTGCTTCTTCACATTTCCATATGTTCACCTTGACTCATACTTCCATGCACAAGCCACATACCATGGTGTCACCTATCTCAAAGGTGGGTAACACTGGGCAGCCTGATGGCCCACAACTTTCTTCATCTGAGTCAGGACTCTCAGTCTTCAACATCCTGAACTGCATCAGGCAGCACTTGTTCATCACTCGTGCTACCTTGATTGAACAGGTCTCGTTTGGGACCAAGGATGAGGAGGGCCACTTTGACTATGTGGAACTAGACCCTGGGTTCCACTCTAGCATCTTGAAGAGGACCTTGGCCCTCTTCAACAAGGGGGAGGCCAAGCTGAAATATGTGAAGGCCTCTATGTTTGTTTTCATTTTGCAGATCCTCAATGATGGTCAGGTGACCAACACTCTTGCCCCTGGAGAGCAGAAGGTGAACCACCTCTGTCATGAGGAGAAGCGCCTTGCATGGAAATGCACCCATGCTGCCAAGCAGGAAAGGGAGAGGGAGGCTGCAAAGTACATCCCAGCCACAGACAGTGCCCCCATCATCAAGACAGAAGACCATGGGAAGAAGTGCATGACATGTGGGTGGCTGTTCAACAGTTGCAAAACCTACTGCCAGCACGCATGCGTGACCAAAGCCAGCAAAAAGAGGACAATGCTGCATTCATGGCAGCACCTGAGTCAGGTCCTGCACCACCAGAGACCATCCCTGTCACTTTGCTGGAACCAAACTCTGTAGTGTCTTCTCCAGTAACTGTTCCATTGGAGGAATGTCCTGTACCCCACTCCTACCAGTGGTGCGACACCTGCTGGCTCAAGGAGTGGCTCACCAGGCACCTGAACCTGGAATGCGAGAACTGTTCTGGGAAACCAGTCACCCACATGTTGGTACACACATGGGATGACAACTGTTCTGGGAAACCAGTCACCCACATGTTGGTACACACATGGGATGACAGTTGCACTTATCCAAAGTGCACTTCTTGTGTCAGGAGGAGGGGAGAGATGCTACTGCCTTTCTGAGGGGCAGGGCTGATTTATGGCATTGGTCAGCTTTGTGGAGATATGTGGGATTGGAATTTTATGTAGTCCCATGTCGTGATAAAATTCATCGCAGGTTCCCTTGGAGTTCATCTTTAAAGGGATTAAATAGAGACTAAATTTCCACCCACAAGGGGGTTTTCAGTTTCTAGCCTGGAACCACAGCAAAAGTCTAACAGACTTGCTAGGAAATGAGAAATGCATAAAGGGAACTCTAGCGTTTGCAAATTCAATGGGGAGATTCAGCAAAACCTTGTAACCTACGTCCACCTCTAAGCAAGAACTAACAAACTCTTTAAGCAATGCTTACAAAAACAATGACCAAAAATCACTGAACATGTCCACCAAAGATGCCCTCCAGGCACAAACCACTCGACCTCAGTTGTAGTGATGCATACAAGCCATCCCAGGACCCCAAGGTCCAGGCAAGACCTCAGGCAAATGGCAACCCCGTTCCTCTTTACTCTTCCCTCTTCTTTCCTCTGTTTTCCTTCCAACATACTATACACATAGCCACTAGACCCAGGTCAAAACATGACAAAAATTTGTTGACTCCAAAAGCCTGTAGCCCGAGGGCAATCCCAACCTGATATGATACGTACATACATCTTCACCTCTATGATATGACCCCATGCATGTAATGTCCAACAACAGGCTGTGCCTGACTGGACAATAAACAAGGACAAAAAAAAAAAAAAGACTTATTGCAGTGCTGGAGACCAAGGTGGCAGATGCATTCAAGAAGTGGTTGGTACTGGGAGAATTCCTGTTGGCTTGTACTTTACATTGGCATAAGGAGATGGGGGAAGGTCTCCTGCAGTAGCAAGCACCAATGGTATGTTCATATCTCAAAGAGGTAGAAGGTTTGACCAAAGGTGAAAGCTCATATTAAGTTGAAGTTTTTGCTAGTATCCATCCATGTAAATAGCAACAAAAACCAGCCATGTCACTCTCTGTCATGGACATCATGTAATAGCCCCAGAATGTCACTGTGATGATAGCCAATACCCAGATCCCACAGTCATGATCATTGGTCTATACAGGGTCTGTCTGTGTTGCTAAGGATTGGGTAAAGAACCAAGGCTACAAAACCTACCATGAGGGGACAAGCCATTCAAGATTGAAGATCAAGTTGAGGGACTGGCAATATGGTTTGTGCAGCTGTAAGGAGTCAAGAGATGAGTTGCATGATCTCCTGTCCAGTTGTGAGGATGCCAGAGGGCTGAGTCAGCTGGGACTTATGGGAACATCATTGTGCCATGGTTGCTGTGCTGTGAGACTGTCAAAAAGATAAAGTTCACAGCATGAGAAATCTGCAATGCACAAAACCCAGTACCCAGGTTGATGAATTGGAAAAATCCACATGTCCTTGGACCAGAACTCAGTGCACTTGGTGACCTTCAAAAGTTCACAATCAGTCTTGTAGCAAGCATAAGGGAGATCCTGTGTTGAGAAGACAGCAAAACAACATGATGTAAGAGAGTGTGCCCTGTGGATGGCTGAAAACAGAAGTGAGATGCAGCTATTGATACACACATTGTTGACCCATGAGGTCAGGGAGTTGAGTATTGCAAGGTCTACAGTCTTGATGATGAAGCTGGGGAAGTTGGGCATTTCTGGGAGCATCACATTAGATGTCCTGCCATGTATGGCATTGGTTGCAACTGGGGATATCATTAAGACCAGGTTGTACATCAGATCCTGCAAGTTTGGGTCACCAGGCTTTGGCAGAGAGACAGAGGTTTACCAGTGGTGTTTGCCAAAAAATCTGGACCAATATGCTGGGCTTCTCTTCATCTGCCACCAGTGTCACATCTATTAGGTAATCAATGGCCATTTTGTCCTCAGTGTCAAGTGTCAGATCAGTTTCAAGATTGGGATTGATATGGTCAATGCCATGCTCTTTGGAGGTGGCTTCTGGGACTGCTATAACTGTTGGTTGAACCTGGTATAGACTTATTTCAGAGGCTCCTTGACTTAATCAGACTGCTAATTCCCTAGCTTCTTGAGTGTGGCATGAAGGTGCACCAAGGGTATTAATGAACTGGACCACCGAGGGATGAACATCTGTAATTGTTCCTGATGATGTTGGAGGAGAAGACCAAAGCTTTCATCTGCAGGCCAAAGTTAGCATTGATGGTAAACATGTCACATGTACTCACTTCCAGGAGTGCAGAGGGCAAGTTCAATCATAGTTAGCTCATCTCCATACCATCTGGAAAGCCTGTTGTCCACCTTGAGGCATAGTCTGTTATGATTCACCCCTATTCTTTTCTTTCTTGTCATTGTTGCTTACCATCATCAGCCTCACCCAATGCTTCTACTTCAATAGAGTGCTCTAGAACTTGCAATGTGTTCATCGCACACCCTTATCTCTATTATCTTGACTTCCCTTTCTTTTCAAACTTTCTTCGCTTAGTCATAGTTGTTCCACAACCTTCTATGACTTTCCATTGTGCAGTATATAAGCTTAAGTACCCCATCCCTTGTACTCTAGCTTAGTCCTGCTCAATCTACCTTGTTCCTCTTTGCTCCCCTCATCATAACTCACTGCTACCTCTTTGGTAGGCAGACTTACCTTCGAACCATCTGCTATACATCCTAGCAGACAGAACCCTTGACCCTGTGTGGCAAGTCCTTAATCATTACCTTGAACCCTTGACTCTACGTCCCATCCAACATGGAATTTGACCAATAGAGGGGGAAATCCATATGTTTTCCATTAGGGAATTGTGTTCATGAAGTTTGTTGAGTTTGGTTGGAAGGGGTGTGGGAAGCAGAATGGACCATACAGGATCGTGGAGATCTATGAGCTGGCTGTAGTACACATTATATTTATGGATGGCACTCATTAGGGTGGGTTGTTGTTTGGTGATTGCCTTGCATGTGTGTTGGTGGAGTTTAGTTCCTTTGGAAAGTTAAGAGGGCAACTGAATGGGTAGACCAAAAAGGAAGACTAATGCACCAAGTGCTTTTTGCACCCCACCAATAGCCTGATCAAGTTTGTCCCACTCAAAGAAACTAGCAATTGTCTGCTTTTGTATGTTGATTTTGAGGTCATGAGCCAGCAGAAAGGTTTGCATGTAGGCCAAATTGATGTCTTTCAGCTTTGGAAAATGATCAGTAATGTTGAGAGACAAGTAAAGAGCATCCACTTTGACCATCAAGTGATTGTGAGTATACTTCAGGCTGGCTAGAGCAAGCTCTGTATCATCTGTGAGATTCTGTTACTTCTCAATTGTACTTTTGGCAGATCAAATGGCTTGATCAGTTGTGTCAATGTCAGCCTGAAGTGCCAAGACTGTGTTGAGTTCTTTCTTCAGGGGGGCAGGAACATCTGATTCAGAACTGGGGTCCCAATCAATTGCAAGGCTTCCAAATATGAAGATGAGAACTGACATGCACAAATTGAAAGTTGTGCTTCCCTTTGGGAAACCCACTGAGATCAGAGTTCTGTGATAGGAATGTGAACTTCTTGAAGGGTTTTTTTTTTTTTCATGATAGTGTATCCTGTACTTGGACTCCTTGGTGCAGTCAGTGCTTGATCTAATCACCAAGATCCATGTGCATCTTGGTGCCAACTGCTGCAGCTTGGCAATCAATCAGCCAAATGCAGTGTTGTCACTATTGCACCACATGAATTCCCAACTCTGTTTGTGCAGATCTTATGAACTCACCAAGGGGGAGCGCTTGATCCCAATTAACTTGATCATGCATGACCAAAGGTGCTCTATGCCTTCACCATCCAATAGTCCAAGGCCTTTTATAAGGCATGGATTGTACATGAGTTGGCATGCCCATTCATGGCCATACACATGCATTGCTGTTGTGGCAAAGTGCAACCTAGCAATTGCATTGGTGGGGAGAATGTCATACTGGGGAAGTGGGGTAATTATTGTATGTCCATCACACTTTCATAATTACTTACTGATGTGAGTGCTTGATCAAATGTACATCCAACATCATACAAGACAACCACATTAGCATTTGGTGGCAGGTAAGAGAAGAGCTGGGCAACAAGGGCAAAAGTGTGTTGCTGTTGCTTGCTGGGGGTGTCAATGTTAGTGAACAAAAGCAGTATGTTATGGCAACAAATGAGGACTATGAGGCCCACATCATTGAAGATTTCCATGAAGGTCTTCTGCTACTTGCTATTGGCAGCTTCGTAGGAGGATTCACAAGAGTTGATTGCTTTGTCAGGCACAGTGGGTTTGCATGGTTTTGGGGTCCTCTTGTGCAGTTCCTGGATGCATACACCCATCACATCAACCTCAGATTTGGGGAGGAAATATGTGGGCTGTAAAAGGGAGGCAAGTCACCTGCTGAGCAATGGTGTTGGTGGTGAAAGTTACCATCCATGGTGACATGAATGTCACCACCTGTTAAAGGAGGCTGACCAAAGAGAGTACCACCAAAGCATGCAGGACAGTGCTGGACCAGAATTTCATCACAGCAGCCAGGATTCAATGGCATGGTTGTTGAGATAGTTTTATTGGAAGACATGGGTGCTTGAGAGGATGGGTCATATGGAAGTCTGAGAGGTTTTGAAGTTAGAATCTTGTCACAAGTGTGTCACAGTGTGGTGTCTAATTTCTGTTTGACTTCAACAAGAAGTATGTTGAATCATTGGACAGCAAACCCAAGGCCTTGGTGGAAAGGTTCTTGTATGGCATCACCCTGGTCACAATGACACACATAAAGACATAAATATCAGAGTCAAAGGATATACAACTTACACTCTTGTTAATCACTGTAAATCCTCAGTGAACATAGTGGTTATGTAATGTGCCCACAAGTGTGTTAATGGCATCACAGGATCATTCAAAGAGTGCATGGTAGAAGCAGAGTAAGTTGGCAGAGACAGCCATGCATGGCTGTGAAGGTGCAGTGGGGAAGAGGCCAAAATGGATGAGAACTTGAGTGAGTGAAGAGTATTAACAACTAGAGACATCTATTGTAATAAAATCTGAAGCATATAGTAGGGTTGTAGTAAAGCCTTAATCAGCAATGGAAGAAGACCACTTACAATCAAAGAAGAGACATAGGATGCTTGTGTGCTTTGAGGCACATTTGTCTCAATGGCAAAGGAACATTGACTATGGCTATGCAAAGAGAGGCTTTTCTAATGTTCTGCAAACATAACTCAGATATGGAGCAATTATCATTGGAATGAGCAATTTCCAACTGCAATACAAACAATCAGCTGTTTGATTAGGAAGAGTGTAATGTTCAAAATGCAGATTGAGCCATTTTGCTGCTGCATCACTTCCATTGCTGGGATACTTATTGTTGGGAGTGCCACTATCCGATTCTTTGAAAATGATATCATCATCAAGGAGTGCAGAGTCCTTGAAGGCCTGGGGATCAAAATCATCTGAAATGTTTGGCTGGGCATCCTAAGGTGTTTTTGCAAATGCTTAGCAGCTTGTCTAGTGATATGAGTGAAGACTTGGGTTTGCACTTATCTCAGGGACACATTGGGCTTTGAAAGTGTAGTCCAAGATCCTGTGTCACAGGCTGGGCAGCATGAGTGGGTGGTTTCAATGGCATACTGGACAAAATAGAGAATGGTGAGCAAAAGAAAGTAGGAGAAAGGATGAATGCAGGACAGCATTAGTTTTCCATGACCCAGTCATGGGATCAAAAGGGTGCATCAAGAAGTATGAAGGAGGCATGAATGGAGTGTGGCAGAGATGTGGGCTGGGTGCAGTGGAGGTGCAAAGGAGGGTAGCAAGCAAGGGAGGGGCTACAAAAAAGTACCATGAGGCTCATGTGAGGCCCACATGAGGCCCCTGTAAGTTCCAAGTGGGATTTGAAGCCAGAGGCCCCTACATGGCCCAGTCATAGAGACATATTACACTCTACAAAGGAAATTGGTCTGTAAGGTCACTATTGCCTCTGAAAAGTGCTGCCTGAAGTGCACCTTCACAGTGACTACATGTACAAGCCCCACCCTGTCACACTGTCCCACCTGATAGCCTACATAAACTCCTAGAGCACCAAGTATAAGAAACCAAGTAAATAGCACATACCCAGTAACCCTATGTATGTCAAACAGCTTTTTGTCATTCCACCCCAGGAAATGCTGTAGAAATAACTTTGAACTCCTAGCATAATAGAACCAGATGGACATCAAGGCAGATGCTCCCATTATCCCCACCCAGTCACCACACCTCCATGCAACAGCTCCCCTGGACCCCTTCCAAGCACAAACTCCAACCCCAACTCCCCCCCTTGCCCTACTCCCTCTAAACCCACCTCTCTCTATGACCCTGCTATCCTGGCAGTCTACCTCCTCTAGCATCCTCCCTGCTTCAACCACTGCAGTCCCAACCCACCCCTCTATCCCTGGTACCCCCACAGCCCTGTAACCCTCTGTCCTGGCCATAGCTCCAACTCCTGCCCTGCTGATGCAATCTCAGGGCTGTAACCTGCTGACCTCAGCCCCAGGCAATGCCATTGCAAACAATCCTACCCAGACCCCTATGGCCCCTGCCCCCCCAGTGACTGCCACCACACTGGTGACCATCAACCCCAGCCTCCAGGCATACCTGGCAGTTGCAGGGAACCATAGACACAGACTCTCCAACCAACCACTCATCAGGCCATGAGCATGCTACTTTCCCACACTCCCCATCCAACAGAAGGATTCCTGGCCACCCACCTAAGATATGGAGCATTTTTTATATTTAAGTTTAGAATTACAATCTTTTTTATTAATAACTTAATTTAGGTTTATTAATTATACTAAT
>JBBPMV010000972.1:0-10243 GCA_038090495.1 Heimioporus retisporus | reverse complement strand
CACAGCAAATCCATGTGCAGACCGAGATCGAGGTTCGTGTACGCGATGTTGCGGCTGTCGCGGACGTTCTTGACGTCCCAGAGCTCGCCGTAAAAGGTGGTGCGCAGTTCGCCAAAGAGGCCGGCGAGCGTGCGGAGGGCGCAGGTGTCGTTGGCGGAGCGGTCCGTGGGCACGCCGGTGACGAAGAGGAGGCCGTACTGGACGAGCTGGTCGATCGCGCGGAGGAGCTGGGAGGGTTGGCTGAGATCGGCGTAGGGGATGTAGAGACCGGGGACGCGCGCGATCGAGGCTGCGTCCCACAGCGTTTGGGCGCGATCGCGGTGAAAGGCCGTCCGCGCGGACGGCGAGGCGTAGCGTTCCAGAAAGCTGGCGGGGTAGAACGACCGGTGGCCGTCGATCCAGCGGATGTGCACGCCATCCGGGGTGGTGGTGAGACCGCCCGGGGCTGGCTGGACGTCGGGGGGGACGTCGGACGACCTGTGGAGTTTCTGGAGCGTGGACGGGTGGACACAGCGCGGACACTGGCACGCGTCTCGCAGCCATAGCGATCTTGCACGTGATAGCGGTGCGACGAGTCGGTGCATGTCTTGGAGGTATTGGCACCGCCACAATTGCCAACTCTGACATGGACGCTCTCTCAGACTCCGAAGCGTCCTTTGTGTTGCTCGACGGCCCGGAGAGGGTAACCATCAACCCTCCGGCCAAATCTCGTACTGACTCACGGCGCCGCAGGTACATCCGTCTCACACACGGGGCTACGTGCCAGGCTCGCAGTCGACGTACGCGCACGACTGGTCGCGCGCAGGTACCAACGGAAAAATCGGACGACGAGGGCGTCACTTTGTCGACGCCTACGGGCGCGTCTGCAGCCTCCGCGGCGTCAACGTGTCGGGCGCCAGTAAAATGTACGGGATCTGACCCGTCGCGCGGTCCATGTGTGTGCTCAACCCTGCTTGTTGGACAGCCCGGTCGACCACGACCACGACACGTTCCCTGCGAACCACCACGCGATCACGTTTGTCGGTCGACCGTTTCCACTCGAAGAAGCACCCGAGCACTTTGCCCGTTTGAGAAGATGGGGTTTGTCGTTTAGTGCGTCCGTCGCATGCTTGGGTTGGTGTGCGCCTCATCTCTCGGTCTAGTTCGTTTCCTCATCACGTGGGAGGCCGTCGAACACGCCGGCCCGTAAGTCGCTGTGGAATCATCCACCCTGCTCTAGCTGACCGGCTATAGAGGGATCTACGACATGGAGTATCTGGCATATGTCACGGAACTGCTGTCACTGCTTCCGGAATACGGCTTGTCGGCATTTATTGTCGTACATCAGGACGTCTGGTCAAGATACTCGGGAGGCTCTGGCGCTCCCGCATGGACTCTTGACCATATCGGATTCGATTTGCATGCCTTGGAAGAGTCTGGTGCCGCGTGGCTTTTGGGCGTCAAGGGAGGCGGTCATGTCGAAGCTGAGCGCGGTATTTGGCCCTGTGGCTACCAGAAGCTGGCTGCTGCTACCATGGCGTGAGTCGCGTCTTCGCAAGCAATACTTTTTTCCCAACTGCACTCCTTCCAGGACCTGTTTCTGGGCTGGCGATGCGTTCGCGCCGAAGCTCAAAGTCACTACGACGAACGGCGAGGTCAAATCCGTCCAGCAGTACCTCCAGGACGCTTTTCTTGACATGTATGTCGTGGTCGCTCAAGCACTCGGGCAACTAGAGGGTGTGCTCGGGTTCGAGGTAACTCCGCCGCTGTTCTATCGGGCCGGGAGCACTGACTCTCAGCAGATAATGAACGAACCGCACAGAGGATACATTGATCTCCCTTCTCTACATAAATTCGATTACAACACTGATTTGCATCTTGCCTACGTTCGTGAGTGACCTTAATCGCGCCTCGCAATGCGAATCAACGTTCTTCTCCAGCCTCCGCATTCCAATCGTTTATGCTCGGTTCTGGATACCCTACCTTGGTTTCTCATTGGACGCGGTCTTTCCCCTTACCCACTCGCAAGACATCCCATAGCGTGCTGAACAATGACAAACGTTCAGCGTGGCGACCCGACGGTCCCACAAAAGGTAAATGTGTCTGGGAGATGCATGGCGTCTGGGGGTGGGACAAGACCAAGAACGAAGGCGTCGTCTTGCGCGAAAACTATTTCACAAAGCATCCTGTTAGCGGTCGCAAGGTACTTTTCTTTGTCGCTTCGTTCATACGGAAAGTCTCATGATCGTCATCAGGTTGATTGGTATACCGACTTTTATTACCCCTTTTTGAAGCGTTGGGCAGAGCGCGTACATAGCGTTACTCCGAAGGAGAAGATGCTCTTCGTGGAACCTATTCCCAATGAGGTACTGTGGATCTGGCTTGTTGAACCGCCGCGAAGACCTGAATTCTTGTGCAGTTCTGCCCACCGTCGTGGACGGAAAACAAGATACCCAACATGGTTTTCGCACCGCACTGGTGGGCGAGTCGAAACTTGAACAAATCCGGTATGCTGACCTACCGATAGGTACGACCTAAATGCGCTTTTCACCAAGGCGTTTGGGGATTTTACCGTGAACGTGCAAGGGTTGTCGCGGGTACGACTCTCGCGTTCGCTAGCTCGCGTGTACAACTCTTACATACCCTACAGGGACTCTTTTTGCCGAAAGCACTCTACTGGGGTCAGAGAGGTGCTCGGGATAACTATTCTCTACAGATAAAGAATATTATCGACACTGGGAACAAGGTGCTTGGTGATGTGCCCACCCTCATCGGCGAGTGCGGAATACCCATGGATATGAAGTATGTACTTATCGCGCGGTTCTGACTGAGCTCATCTCTGCTAGTGGCAAGGAAGCATTCGCCTCGGAAAACTGGTCAATGCAATACCGCATGATGGATGCTTTAATGACTGCACTGGAACGGTCCCTTTCCAGCTTCACGTGGGCATCCTGATTGTTATCAAACCACGTAGTGATCTCACCCTCCATCAGATTGTGGAATTATAACCCAGACAACACAGATGCCCATGGCGACGATTGGAACGGTGAAAACTTTTCATGGTTTAGCCGCCGACGTGGCCTCCCGTCTTCGCTCCTCGATTTGGAGCAGACCTCGTTCGTACTCGACAACGGGGCTCGCATACTGCCATCCATCGTGCGCCCATACCCAGCCAAGACCGCAGGGATACCCATCCAGTTCGACTACGAGATGAACACCGGAGAATTCACGTTCTCGTGGCGGCCGACAGACGAGAGCAGGTCGCGCGAGACCGAGATTTACATCCCCTCGCTCATCTACCACGGCCGGCGGCTCGTTGTCGAGGGGCTCGTGCCGGGGGACACCTTCGCGCACAACCTCGCCCGGCAGACGCTGTTCGTCGTGCACGGCGCGGGCAACGACCAGACCCGCCAGATCCGGGTGTCGGTGCACCCGCCGCTCAAGGGGTATTTCCGCGTCAACACGTTCTGGGGCGACTTTGGCGAGATGATCGTGTCGGGCGTGGTCGTCTTTATCGGGGTGTTTTTGTTTGTCAAGTTTAGATTCTATGCGTGACGGGACGGTGTAGATTTTTTTAGATGCAGGAATTTTTCTTAAAAAAAGGTGGTGGACGTGCCCCACAGCAGTACCATGTTCTAGGATCTGCGCACCGCCTCGGCCCGGGCAGAGAGTCGGAACGGCAATGCGTGGACGAACTTGGTGTCCGAGACCATGCAAAGGTATAGGCTCCGCTTTCATGCGACGAGCTGGAGGACCAGGTCCAGAAAACGATAACAATCGGTCCGAGGGCTTGGCGGATGTGCCATCACCCCTGGGTCTGTTCTGCAGATGCCGCGGTGTTTGAAGTGCTGGCGGCGAGCCACCCCCGCCAACAAGCCGTGACCAGCGACGAGCCGACGACGAAGCCACACGCCATGAACATGGCGGTGGCAGTCTCACGATCATAGATCCTCGTTTGTTGATTCTTCAAATCTCAATTCGACGCCGGTGAAGTAACTTCGAAGTAAATCGGCTTCAATTCGAGCCACACTTTGTTACAATTTGTTGTGATCAAACTGGGATGAAAGCGAGTTCATTTCGTTCGCGAGGTGAGAAGAAGTGCGGTAAATTTAGCGGCGACAACAGGAGGCACGTCACGAGTAGATGATTGAAGTGGTGTGAGATTCCATTTGTCCTCAAACTACCGCCAGTGGGCCACACGTTTTTCACTCAGAGAGTGTCTACGAGTGCAAACCTTACCCTCACAAAAGGATTTACGTGCGTGAGTAAGCTAAGTATCACTGTGCGACGTTCCATGTCAACCTCCGCAGACTGCAAGTCCATACCTGTATCGTGTAAGGCAGGCGGCTGGACGGCTGACGTATTGACGTATCCACATACTGATCAGGCATATGCTCACGTGCTCACCGATCTGGCATACTATCGCGCCCGCCCAGATATATAAGGCGGGCCATCGTAGCTAGATCACTATCCATCGTTTTCGCGAGTTCCTCTGTTCGTCCCCTCAGTGTTCCCGCCCCTTGGCGGGCTTCCATATCGCCGAATCTGTCGACGGCGCACCCTTCTCCCCTTTCAGCCACCTCTCCCACGCTGCAGACATCCACCAATATTGTTCAGGCCGAAGACCCTACGCAACATGAGAAATGGGAGCTCGAAGCCGATCGCAGAGATGCCGAGATGGAGCTGGACACCATGAGGATGCTGGTTCATACCTGACGTGGCGGAGCGGACCATAGATCTCGTTCAGTATTGGGAGGTAAGTCAAGAAACCTCAACCTTACAAGTTTCTGACATGCTACATTTGCCCTCTGACTGCTTCAACACAGGAAATAAATAGTTTATCCATTGCTGTTCCATGTGCTAAGCAATGGACATTCTTCTGGCATAAGCATCATACGCTCCCTGCGAGCAAGTAGGCTCACGTGTACTGACAGCCGGAACCATCTCCCGCCTGAGACTATCGAGGCGCTGCGAGTCCCTAAGTTCCACTACAAGCAGTCTCACCTTGACATCACCCCGGATCTCGTCGCCGAAGAGGTAAATTATAGTATCTCAGGGCTAGTCGCCCAGAGAACTGTGGATGAGCTTCCAGAATTAGGTGCTCTTATTGAACCGGACCAGCTGATTGCTCACAAGACCAACAACAAAACTTGGTAGAAAAGTATGAATTACCTCTGATTGGATGGGATGTCGGCCCATACTCCTGCCTACTTCACTCCACTTCCTGAGGTAGGCAAAGTCACTTTCATGTGACTTCATTCGATCAAACTGACTCAAAGTGCGTCACAAAATACACTTCAGTTCACTCGAGTTCGCCTCGCGGCAACACTAGCCGCCACTAATCTATGCGCTCGCTTCACGCTTATCAGCGCACGCCGAGCATTGTCTAAGCGATGGATTGGCCAATCGTATGAAACGCCGTTGTTTTTTAAAATTGTGCCATGAAGTCATGTTCGCGGCTATGGGGCCGCCACCCACGGCTTTGTGGCCCTCCACGGGCTAGCCAATGGCACTTCAAACACTGCAATGACTCCGCGCCATGTGCCGAAGCGGCTTGGGACTAGGTTGGCCGGTTGCCAGGTTGCCATTCTGCCCGTCAAAAAAAAAATAACGATCGGTTCGGATCCTGGAAGGAGAACGGGTCGCCCATGCGGCCTCGAAGTAGCACCATGGCATAGCACCGCATCGCGTGCAGATGAACCTCTCAGCAGAGCACGCGAGGTCGGAGTACCAGAAGCAAAGATCGCTCGGAGGCTCGAGAACGTCCACTTATCGAACGGATCCAGTCAAGCACTCATTGCAACGGCGGCACAATTTTTCAGAGCCGTTGCGTGGATGATCTGCCTGCCGAACGTGACAAATATGTATGTAAACCAATGTCGCGGAAAGTGAGAAGGTTCGGTCGGTGTTTAAATGTTGTACCCGTCCCGCCAATGCAAAGACATAAGCCTGGTAATCATGGAGAGCCTGTACCAAGTTCGCCAAGTACCTGGCACGCAGTGTTGGACGCGCATAACCAGAATCCAAGCCATGATCCGAGCCCCAAGGGAGAAGCCACTACGACCATGATCATACGATTACTCGTTCAAGTGCACCCTGATTTCCATACACGAGGCGTTGCATTCATTCGGGGCCAGATCGTCCCCAACGCGGCACGCCCACCCTACGTGGTATATAACGTAGTTTCAAGATCGACCGTTCCTCTAGCATCTCACCCACCATGGACTCGCTCTTGGCGTCCCTCAAGCCGACAGCCGAAGGCATGAACCGCAAAACATACGAAGACGCAGCGATACTCAGAGAAGAAATGTCCCGTCCGGGTGGCCGGCCAGGGAAGGTGGATTATAGCATCATGCCCACCTGTTTCAGTTGCGGTGCATCTCTATCGGAGCTCTTGGGGCGAAAGGTACTGCGTCCTTCGACGTGTTCGCCCTGCCAGCGTTGCTTATTTGTTTTCTGATCGCGTAGTCGTCGGTCTGTTCGGCCTGCAGGTCGGTTCTTTATTGCTCCAAAGCGGTATGTTCCGGGTCCTGCACGATTTGGAAATTAAGAATAGTAACTCTCCGATGCCCTGCAGTGTCAAACCAGGGACTGGAAAACTGGGAGGGGTGGAGCCCATGGCCACAAGGTTCTCTGCGAACGAAACAAGGTCGGTAGAGATCAGATCAGATCAGGCGCGGCGCGTTGTCCACACGTTTCTCTCTAGCGTCACATGTTGAAAGTGCCGGAAGTGAAAGCCATCCTGAAGCTCTTTCCCTGGGGAAAAATCGAGTCCGATGGCACGTTTGCCGAACCGCTCATCCGTGCTTACTTTGGCGTTTTGGGACCGGAGGGTCGTGGATACTGGAACGAATCTGGCGGTAGCGCTCCTCATGCAGCTTCCTCAAACGCCACAGGTATCCATGAAAGTCCGCTCCGCGTCGACAGGATCGCAAATTATCAAGATGGTAGTCAACTTCTGCTTGATCAGCACCTCGATGACAAGGCGGGGTGGATGCTTGAAGATAGACTAATTCCCAAGCTCAATTTTGAACCTGGATGCGAACCGCAGATTGCATCCTCCGCCAACGTGGTCGACTGGAAGCCGTGGTATGAGTGGCGTTCTTTGCCGTTCGATTCCCCTGCTGCGCTCCTTATGCACTACCCCCTCACCGTATATTACCTCTTGGTCAACGTTTTGGGTGTCGCAAGCCCTAGCAATGGGTCTCCAGGACACCGACAAACACTCGACGTTCACTACATTGGACCGGAAGTCGAACTCAACATGCTTCCCCTGTAAGTCTTCATAAATTCTTATCCTTTCCGCACTCTAAGCGACGTTGTCAGTTTCTCGGAGCTAGCATTGCTATTGCCTTATACCGATATCAAGCTCACCTTCTTTGGCTATGCTGTACGCGCACTCGTGCAAAAAGCAGGCAAGCAGAGCATCGCGGCCAAAGCGAAACAAAACGAACCAGTATACACGTACACGGCCCCTCCGTCCATGGGACAGAGCACCCTGGCGATATACTTTCACGGAGAAAACGACATCTGGCACCCGCGCTTCATCTCTAGAATGAATCTGAAGACTCCTGACGTCATCGTCGCTCCAAACGCGGGGTTGTCCAGCTACACGACATGGATGGACGTCGTCATATTCTGCCACGTAGAGGAGGTGCCCTTCGGCGCGACCGAATACGCCGAACAGTCCGCCGAGGTGCACAAGGAGAACCTCCCCAAGATGATCCGCCATGCGGTCCCAAATTTGGTGTCACATTTGGGTCGGGCTCGCCTCGAGGAACTGATGAAACCACGGGACTATCCCATCGAATTCAATCCTTTCCAGCGACCTGGACAGCGGGGCATGAGCGGTTTCCGGCTACCAAGCGTATCCAATGGATTCACGATCAGGGTGTTTGGAAAGGACTCTGCGAAGGGGAAGAAAGCGGCCAGTGTTTCGATATAATGAGCGTTCCCAAAGCAAAAATGACGGCATGTCGATAATTTTTGATCAAAGTCGAATCGCATTGGGTCGGCTAGTGTTTGTCTCTTCCAGAAGCTCCTGACCTGTGTATAATGTTTGTCCGCTCATTCAAGTATTCAAGGAATGGGTCGGGTGCAAGTCTGTAAAACGAACGTTCCTGGGATCAAATATTGTGGAACACTCCTAGAGGTTCTGAGCACCGCGAGGCAAACGACTCACCGCTACGAATCCACGGTCGCGATTACGTTCAAGGACACCACGAGGGCTCCATTTGTCATTTGAACACGGATTATAGGCAACGCGGCAGGACCACCCTGCATTGTATATAATGTAGCTTTGAAATCCAAGGCTCACTGTCTCTCCAGCTCCTTACCGCCATGCAGTCGCTCAAGCAGAAAGCAGAAAACGTGAACCGCCCAATATACGAAGGCGCAGCCAAACTCGGAGAAGGAGCGTCGCGTCCGAGCTCGGCCGGCCGGCCAGTGAAAGTGAAACACCGTCCCCTGCCCACCTGTTTCTGTTGTGGTACAGGTTTGTCCAAGCACTCGGGGAGCAAGGTGCCGAATCCTTCGATGCGATGGAGCGTGTTGCTCATCTGTTCCTGATCGCATAGCCGTTCGCCTGCGCGGCCTGCAAATCGGTTCTGTATTGCTCCAAAGAGGTACGCTCCGGAGTTTGCTACGCTTGGGAAGTATGCAACCCTCTGAGCGCTTGCAGTGTCAATCTAAGGATTGGAAACAGGGGAGGTCCGGTGGGGCCCGTCACAAGGATGTCTGCGAAAGAAGCAAGGTGTGTGTACATTTCGGATAGGACATGGTGTCGTCACCCACACATCCTATAGCGTTATATGTTGAGAGTGCCGGAAGTGCAAGCCATCCTGAAGCTCTTTCCCTGGGGAAAAATCGAGTCCGATGGCACCTTTGCCGAGCCGCTCATACGCGCTTGCTTTGATGTCTGGGGAGCGGACGGTTATGGATACTGGAATGAGTGTGGCAGTGATCCGATTTTCGCAAACGATATCTACCAAGATTCGCGCCCTGACAGCACGGACGGAGTCGCCGGTAATCGGGATGGTTATCAGCTTCTCCTCGATCAGCACTTCGACGACAAAAAAGGCTGGATGCTTGAAGGTAGATTAATTCCTAAGCTCTATTTCGAACCTGGACACGAACCACAGATTGCATCTTCCGCCAACGTGGTTGACTGGAAGTCGTGGTATGAATGGCGTTCTTTGCCGTTGGATTCCCCTGCCGCACTCCTCATGCATTATCCCCTCACCGTATATCACCTCTTGGTCAATGTCTTGGACGTCGCAAGCCCTACCGATGGGTCTCCAGGATACCGACAGGCACTCGACGTTCACTACATCGGACCGGAAGTCGAACTCAACATGCTCCCCATGTAGGTCTTCACGACGTCTTATCCTTTCCACACCTTGAGCGACGTTGTTAGTTTCTCGGAACTAGCATTGTTATTACCTCATACAGATATCAAGCTTACCTTCTTTGGCTACCCTGTGCATGAAATTGTGCAAAAGGCGGGCAAGAAAAGCATCGCGGCCAAGGCGAAACAAAACGAACCGGTATATACGTACGAGGCCCCCCCATCCATGGGACAGAGCACCTTGGCGATATACCTTCACGGAGAACACGAGATCTGGCATCCGCGCGCTCTCTCTAGGATGAACCTGAACATTCCCGACGCCATCGTCGCTCCAAACGCGGGGTTGTCCAACTATACGACGTGGGCGGACGTCGTCTTGTTTTGCCACGTACAGCAGGTGCCCTTCGGCACGACGGAATACACCGAAATTTCCCTCGAGCTGGAGAGGGAATCGTTCTTGCCAAACATAGTCCGCCTCGCGGCCCCGGGTTTGAAGCCGTATCTGAGCAAGGCTCACCTCAAGGACCTGGTCAAACCACGCGAATACCCGATCGAGCTCAATCCTTTCCAGCACCCGGGTCAACGGCCCGTGAGTTGTTTCCGGCTCCCAAGCGTTTCCAATGGGTTCACAATCAGGGTGGTTGGGAGAGACTCTGCCACGAGGGGGGAGAAAGTAGACAGCGTTTGGATGGAGGAGCTTTGGGAGGCGTTCCAATATTGTAAGATACCCGTGGGGGGTCGATAATTTGATCACGGTGGGATCGTTGTTGGTTTTAACTTGTATCTGTCTTCTTTCCACCGTAGATGTACATATTCTGGTAAACCAAGCCTATCCCTGTTCTCTTGAACCACCTGTAGTGTTCTGTAAGAGATCGCCCGGTCAATGCCGTGATTGCAAGTGATTGCAAGGGGATGGTG
>JBBPMV010000971.1:0-10253 GCA_038090495.1 Heimioporus retisporus | reverse complement strand
CAGTACAATCCGGGACGATAAATACTCTCCCAACCCCCGCCTTTGATCTGTACGTTTCATCGTTTCTATTGCGCGCCCACATGTCGGATGCTCACGAAAACCATTCTGACTCTGCTCAGACCTCCGGGAACTCTGTTCCCAGCGACGCACCCCGCTTTCCCCCACGAGAAGTCACCACCGAGGCAACGCCGGCTAAGAAGAAGTACGGCACGGACTTGGCCTACGCTTCAAACGTGCTAGACTTTGAGCAAATTCGCATTCAACTGGCCCGCGAGATGGACGGTCACTGGGTCGGCCCAATGCCCGTCGACGAATTCCTCAGTGAATTTCTTCGACCTGCCAACGGATTACCAGGCCTACCAGACATGCCGGAAGATCCGTTCAAGGATGTTCCATCAAAAGGAGTCGAGACCGCACGGTATACCCCATTCGTAAGTATTTACTTCATTCCTTGTATCTGTTGTATAATAACGAGTTTGTGTGCAGATTAATGCGATCGAAGGATGGATGCCACATTTAAAGGCTGTCAACACGAGCACGAAGGAAGACACGGTGAACAAGGTGAAGCTGAAGACGGACATTTCAATCTACAAACACATCGAGGGTGTCGAGATCCCCGACAGGACCGACTTCTCGCAGATGGAACTCTGGATCGAGTTCAAGAGGAAAACCGAAGGTGGAGCATTCGAAGACCCAAAACGTTCAGAGTCAGATGGGGACGCGGCGCCCAGGAACGTTCCGTTCACACCTAGGACACAGGACGGGATCTATGCTCGCGGACAACTGGCACACTATGCCGGCGCTCTGGACAGCAAGCAATTCCGAAACTTTTCATTTTCGATCTTGATTGAAGGCGACGACGCGCGGTTTCTCAGATGGGACACTTCTGGTACGATCGTGTCTGCCGCGTTCAACTACCGCGAGAATCCCAGGTTGATGGCCGAATTTTTGTGGCGGTTCGACCACCTCTCTGCGAAGGAACGCGGACACGACACTTCGGTCGAACCAGCAGAGCTCGAGGCTGAAGTCGAAGCACGAATCAGGAAGAAGTTGAACGTAGACGCTGGGGCTCCTCTGTACAGATATTCGGTTCCCGGTTTGATCGAAAAGGGTTATGCTTGCGGTCCTCGGCTGCCTACCCAGAATCGTTCTATCATTAGTCGGCGCACTCGCAGCTCACCCCTCGTTTGGATACCTGCAAGAAAGGTCGGTGGATGCACTACAGGCGAAAAACCGTCCGGCGAGAAGGATGGGAATCCGGCCACTGATGAGGGCGCGACGAAGGGGCCATGGGATGAAGAAACGGTGATCTACATGAAGGATACCTGGCGATTCTTGTCGGACCTGCCGGGTGTCGTGGTGTTGCCCGAGCGAGATGTATATGCGATTCTTCACAAGCACAAGACGCCGAATATCCCGGAACACGTCGAGGGTGGCGATATCGATGGTGGCAGGACGAGAACGCAGGAATTTGTGAACGCACCATGGTTGCTTGTGAAGCCGAGGATTACAGCGCATCAACATTATCGACTTGTTCATGGAGTGGTGGGACGTGCGCTGATCAAGTTCAATTGCACGAAGCAGCTTGTTACGGCTGTATTGGGCGCGTTGAAAGGTGCGTTTATTCTAATCTGCGAGTGGACCGTATGGTGACATTGGAATGCAAAGCGCACTCGCATGCATTCGAGAACGCGAGGATTTTACACCGTGATATCAGCGTAGGAAATATCATTTTGACAGACGAGGGGAAAGGGTTGTTGATCGACTGGGAGATGGCGAAGAATGTCGATGACATGGGCAGCAGGCGACCAGATCGTACGGTGGGTCACTCAGGATGTTGTTCTGTCACGTTCTTAACGCGGTGAATCTGGACAGGGAACATGGCAATTTATGTCTGCACGATTATTGGGGAACCCTGGAAAGTTGCACGCGTTCGAGGATGACCTGGAATCTTTCTTGCATGTCCTTGGGTGGACAACTCTGCGCTATGTTCCTGCCATCGATGAATATCTGCCCGAATGTCGTGGGGGAGACATGGAGGTGTTTGACGCGCACTTCCAGGTAAATGGATACGGCGAGCATAACGGGTCCCGCAAGAGAGATCGTTTGGGCTCAGGGAACTATCCATCGGGGGAGTTTCAACCTCGCAAGCCAACACCACTCGCTGGCCTTCTCCAAGAACTGAGCAAGCCCTTTAAGACGCTCTACGGGGACAAGCCACCTACAGACGAAGATAGAAGGAAGACACAGCCCCCGGTCGACCCCTCCGACTGGGGGTTGAATGATTTAGCTTTCGCGATTCAACGGTATGACAGAAGCATGAAGCAACTGAGGTCGTCTAGTTGGTTCATTGAGCAGATAACCAAGGCCTTGGACGAGCAGGACTGGCCTGCGGACGACGAAGCAGAACTCATGCCTATTGCTTTCCCCGGGGATACGGTCTTCCAGGATAAGCTGAAGAATAACCAACTTCGAGAGTCGCAGCTGGTCTTAGAAGGTTCAATGGGAATCGCGGGGAGCGCGAAACGACCAGCGAGCCCGATCCCAGAATCGGAGCCGCCCTCGAAACGTCTTCGTAGCGCCTTTGCTGTCTCTGGATCCCGTTCTTGATTATATTATTGTCTTGAGGTTGTGTATTACATTTAGATCATATAGATTGTAGCAATACATGATAGTTGCACTCGATTCGTACAGGTAGATAAAGCACATGTGATTTGAAAGTTAGGGTTTCAAAGGATCATGACGGACTCGACTTGCCGCACCAGCTTGCGTAGGCCCGAGGTATGTATATCGTACCCTTACTAGCCCTCTTAGCGAAAGACATCGGACCGTTTCCAACTATCCACCTGGGGTAGTGCTGGTGGTTCGGTGAGGCTGAGAGCTCCAGATTGAAATATCTACGATCCCAGACCGGCGCGGAGCTCGAGAGTGATATTCATTAAACAATGCCCTAAGCTCATCTAGATCGCGCTTGCGGTGTCACAAGGAATGATATCCAAAGTTGAGCAGCATTGATGCGCTTCATACATTGATGACAGCTCGCTTCGTCGGCAGGGTGGAGAGCCCACTGTCGCATGGCATTTCTGTCAAAAGAAAATCCGCTTACATTCATTGCCCAGAAACGGAAGAGTGGAGCATAACGCCAGGGGTTCATCAGCCACTAAGTCCATGTTAGCGCCGGAGGTCAAGAGATACCAACCAGCCAGCCAGCGAGAACGGTTCATAGTGTATGAGTAGTTTGAGATAAGTATAACACGGGATATTAGTACCAGCTGGGATGTTGCATGGGCCAAAAATTCCCGCATATTAAGGATTATTGGCTATAAGCAACCTCCGCTCGCCCAGTTTGGACCACTGGGTGCTCGACAAGTAAGTACTGTAGTTGCTTTGTACGAGTCACCTGACCATCACACGCTGGTGGCGTCGGACTTTATTTCGCGTAATGGACACCTTCCACAAACGCGGTGGACAAGATCATACTGTCTACGTCTAGGTTAGTACGACAGTGAGATTCCCTCCAAGGCTGACCTTCATTCGCACAGCTTGCAGTGCAATCCGGGACGATAAATACTCTCCCAACCCCCGCCTTTGATCTGTACGTTTCGTCGTTTCTATTGCGCGCCCACTCACATGTCGGATACTCACGAAACCCATTCTGACTCTGCTCAGACATCCGGCGACTCTGTCCCCGGCGGCGCTCCTCGCTTTCCCCCACGAGAAGTCACCACCGAGGCAACCCCGGCCAAGAAGAAGTACGGCACGGACTTGGCCTACGCTTCCAAGGTGTTGGACTTTGAGCAAATTCGCATTCAACTAGCCCGCGAGATGGACGGTCACTGGGTAGGCCCAATGCCCGTCGACGAATTTCTCAGTGAATTTCTTCGACCTGCCAACGGATTGCCAGACTTGCCAGACTTGCCGGAAGATCCGTTCAAAGATGTTCCATCAAAAGGAGTCGAGACCGCACGGTATACCCCTTTCGTAAGTATTTAATTCATTCCCTGTACCTATTGTATGAGAACTCGTTTGTGTTCAGATTAACACGATCGAAGGATGGATGCCACATCTGAAGGCTGTCAACACGAGCACGAAGGAAGACACGGTGAACAAGGTGAAGCTGAAGACGGACATTTCGATCTACCAGCGGATCGAGGGTGTCAAGATCCCCGACAGGACCGACTTCTCGCAGATGGAACTCTGGATCGAGTTCAAGAGGAAAACCGAAGGTGGAGCATTCGAAGACCCAAAACGTTCAGAGTCAGATGGGGACGCGGCGCCCAGGAACGTTCCGTTCACACCTAGGACACAGGACGGGATCTATGCTCGCGGACAACTGGCACACTATGCCGGCGCTCTGGACAGCAAGCAATTCCGAAACTTTTCATTTTCGATCTTGATTGAAGGCGACGATGCGCGGTTTCTCCGATGGGACACTTCTGGTACAATTGTGTCTGCCGCGTTCAACTACCGCGAGAATCCCAGGTTGATGGCTGAATTTTTGTGGCGGTTCGACCACCTCTCTGCGAAGGAACGTGGACACGACACTTCGGTCGAACCAGCAGAGCTCGAGGCCGAAGTCGAAGCACGAATCAGGAAGAAGTTGAGCGTAGACGATGGGATTCCTCTGTACAGATATTCGGTTCCCGGTTTGATCGAAAAGGGTTATGCTTGCGGTCCTCGGCTGCCTGCTCAAAATCGTTCTATCATTAGTCGGCGCACTCGCAGCTCACCCCTCGTTTGGATACCTGCAAGGAAGGTCGGTGGATCCACTGTTGGCGAAAAACCGTCCGATAAGGTCGGGAATCCGGCCACTGATGAGGGGGGCGCGACGAAGGAGCCATGGGATCAAGAAACGATGATCTACATGAAGGATACCTGGCGATTCTTGTCGGACCTGCCGGGTGTTGTGGTGTCGCCTGAGCGGGATGTATATGCGATTCTTCACAAGCACAAGACGCCGAATATCCCGGAACACGTCGAGGGTGGCGATATCGATGGTGGCAGGACAAGAACGCAGGAATTTGTGAACGCGCCATGGTTGCTTGTGAAGCCGAGGATTACAGCGCATCAACATTATCGACTTGTTCATGGAGTGGTGGGACGTGCGCTGATCAAGTTCAATTGCACGAAGCAGCTCGTTACGGCTGTATTGGGCGCGTTGAAAGGTGCGTCTATCCTCATCCGCGAGTGGTCCATATGGTAACGTTGGAATGCGAAGCGCACTCGCATGCATTCGAGAACGCGAGGATTTTGCACCGTGACATCAGCGTAGGAAATATCATTTTGACAGACGAGGGGAAAGGGCTGCTGATCGACTGGGAGATGGCGAAGAATGTCGATGACATGGGCAGCAGGCGACCTGACCGTACGGTGGGTCGCTCAGGATGTTGCTCTGTCACGTTCTTAACACGGTGAATCTGGACAGGGAACGTGGCAATTTATGTCTGCACAATTATTGGGGAACCCTGGAAAATTGCACACGTTCGAGGACGACCTGGAATCCTTCCTGCATGTCCTTGGGTGGACAACTCTGCGCTATGTTCCCGCTGTCGATGGATATCTGCCCGAATGTCGTGGGGCAGACATGGAGGTATTTGACGCGCACCTCCAGGTAGATGGATACGGCGAGCATAATAGGTTCCGCAAGAGGGATCGTTTGGGCTCAGGGAACTATCCATCGGGGGAGTTTCAACCTCGCAAGCCAACACCACTTGCTAGCCTTCTCAAAGAACTGAGCAAGCCCTTTAAGACGCTCTACGGGGATAAGCCACCTACAGACGAAGATAGAAGGAAGACACAGCCCCCGGTCGACTTCAGTAATAGAACATTGCGGTTATTGTCTGCTACCATTGAACAGTACGATGAGAGCATGGAACATCTGAAATCGTCTAGTTGGTTCGTCGAGCAGATAGCCAGGGCCTTGGCCGGGCAGGACTGGCCTACGGACGATGAAGCGGAACTCATGCCTATTGCTTTCCCCGGAGATACGGTTTTCCAGGAGAAGCTGAAGAATGACCAGCTCCGAGAGTCGCAGCTGGTCTTAGAGGGCTCAATGGGAATCGCGGGGAGCGCGAAACGACCAGCGAGTCCGATCCCAGAATCGGAGCCACCCTCGAAACGTCTTCGTAGTGCTTTTGCTGTCTCTGGATCCCGTTCTTGATTATATTATTGTCTTGAGGTTGTGTATTACATTTAGATCATATAGATTGTAGCAATACATGACAGTGGCACTTGGTTCGTATCGGCAGAAGCAGCAATATTTCGATCACGATTCACGTTTAGTGGTGCTCCAATATCATGCATGTGTAACCCGACTCCCAGACCCATTCTCGTTTAGTGTCTTTGCCGGTATAGGGTGCACATTACATAGATCAACTTTCCAACCTGGTGGGAGGTGACTATTGCGTGCAATCCGAGTCGGACTATGCTTGGATTGGCAGAATCCACTGGATGTAAGGCCGCACATGTGATTTCAGCGTTTGGCCAAACAATAAACAACTTCTTCCCCTAAACATATCCGACGGTTTGAAATTTGAATCAGTCGTGGTTCATCCTTAACACAAATGATTTAGGTTCCATCCCCCGAGATACGCATTTATATCTCGGGAACTGGATCTTGTGCCACCGCAGAGCTGGTGCTGACTTAAGTGGACTACGACCCGATGTCCTCGAGTTCGGGTGAAGTTTGCAAGCGCAAGAGACAGCGATCGCGGTCGCAGAGGAATGATAATGACAAGAAAAAGAAACGAAATAGTGATGACGATGTATCGACGCATCTCCATCCGTTGCAGGACTACTTAGAACTTGGGCTCGACGGTAGGTGGTTATTTTTCAAGTTTCCTTACGATCTCATCCTTGAGAAATTAGTAGTTTTCTGTGGCATCAAGTAGGCTCACCCGAGACTCTACCATACCGATTCCTACGTGTACTGAGGAAGGCTCATTATTTGTTATAGCCCAGGACGCATGTCTGCAGAAACCGGGCATCATTTTGCGAACCCAACGAACCACTTCTGGCGTTGCCTACACCGCTCAAGCAATTCTCTTTAATTCACCTGCAAAAATTCCTTGACCCCCATGACGTCGTCAGGAACAACTTCAGTACTAGTGTCTGCCTTTGAAGATTTTTCTCTGCCAGAGAGGTTCAATGTCGGATTGGTAAGTCGGAAAAGGGCATATTGAGATTCATGATCAACTCAAGTTCGTAACTTTGAGACCAATTTAGTGGATAGGCCATCAACTCAGGTGCGTTTTGTGATACTGTCGGTTCTTTGAATGCTTGACTCACACGACTTCATAGGCATGCGAACTCTCCCGAACGGAAATGAGAGCTTCCGTGCCTGCATTCATGGACAAAATTGAAAGATATCGACCCAGATTTGTGTGTTTTGTCGGAATGGCCATGTGGGACATAGTTCGGCACGCGTTAATGAGGCTGAGGCAAGATGCTCCGAAAAAGGGAAAAGAAAAAATTCAGATGGGTCTTCAACCTTACAAGTTCGTGTACGGAGATACAAAAGGTGGGTCTGCGACTTTTCATGTCTTCATCATGCCAACAATCTGACTTGCGTGAATGCTATACTAGTGGGGATGCCTAAAGAAACCTTCATTTTCGTCGTGCCGTGCACTTCTGGGCGGGTCGTACGATATCAAGTCCGTCGATTTCTAGCATCTCTCTGCCATTGCATAATGAACGCCTGGTAACAGCTCGTTGACAAAGTCACGTTGTTCACGGAATTGCACACGCTGGTGAAAATGCCTTCATCTGAGCTCGACTCTTCGAGAATGGAAAATGTAGTCCTGTATTCTGGTTCGTGCCAGTCGTGATATTGCGCTTTACTTCCGCATGTAGCCCTGTGGCAGATGGCATGTTGAAGCTCAGGGTGTTTCTCGAATGCGAAAATGGCGTCTAATAAGCTGGCACACAGAGTTGGATATAATTCCAGGAGGCAGCGCTGACAAGGTAGCTCTATGTCGAATCAAGAAGCTTATCATGGCGCAAAGTCGAGAGGTGTATCATGAGTTCGTCCATTTACCAGCGTTCTTGGCCAACTCGCATGAAAGCCAGTGATCTGTTTTCCAAGTGGACATGGACACCCAACGCTCCAAGTGTTTGACGATCGTGTATTCCCTCGTTGCGGATTGTGTCGCTCTCATCATTTTCTCCCACCGATACCTTTTTGAATGGAAGACTCTTTCTGACACGAATTGCTAGTTTTAGCCTATAGATAATTCAGGCCTAATATTAGGAATCACCGGGATCTTCGACCGGTGTCCGGACACGGGGTGACCTGCGAGCACGCCGACTGATGGTGGCCCGATTTTGAGTGGGCTCCCTGGGACTGCAAGTATACCTTTTCCGATCACCGGGCACCGTGTATCGATCTTCATAACGGAACGCCATCCTCTAGATTCAACAAATCCTTCCTGACCTGTGCTCGGGGTTAGGAAAGCATGGCAGGTTGGTTGGAACAATGTGGCCAGAGGTGTGAGCAACGTCCGAGCGGGTTTCATGCATATTCGGCATGGTAACGAACGCGCTGGGAGAGGATCAGATCACTCGTTTGCTCGTTCTGTCAAAACAAAACTTGTCGGCAAAGCCAGTAAATCAGACTGTTCACAACCCCCAATTCGAGTAAAAAGGAGTGAAAAGGCAGATTGCATTGTTCGAATCAATTATATAGCTACACGAAGATCGACGAGGAGAAAGTGGTACGAAAACGCATGTATCGACACATGCAAGTGCCAAGTATGGGCTACAGCAGTTAATGACTCGTGTAAATGTCTAAAACCAAGTGAAGTACGGATGATAGGTAATAAAAATACAGTAACATCATTGTCAGGTCGCAGATCCGGTCAAGAAAGGAGAAAATGATGGGTGATTAGTATGAACGTGAATGTCGAAGAATATATGCAATCGTGTCGTGGGCATCGAGGTCGTCAAATCGTCCCAAAAGATCAGGTGGTGCGCAAGAACATCAACATGGGAATCGGCTTCCTCTGAAGGCCGGTCGGCGATCCATCATGATTGTCACGTTCGGATGAACTTGTCCCCGCGCTCGACGTCGAAGACTGCGACCGCTGTCGACGGTGCTTGAAGATACGAGGTGGCGATGGCGTGAGGGAAGAGCTCCCTTTCTTCTTAGGTGACTTCGGTGGTGTAAGTTGCAAAGGCATCTGCGGTGGAACCTTTTGGACGGGCACACGACGCACTCGAGAGCCAAAGACGTTCTTAAGAGGCGAGAGTAACGTGCCTGTCCGTGATGGTTCGGCAGCTAGGGAGCCCAATGTGCTCGAGGACCAACGACTTCGCAAGCGCGTTGTAGCCTCGGATTCGTCATCCTCAAAGAATGATGAGGGCGGAAAAAAGGTTGGTGGGCTCGCGGGATTCAACAAAGATGATGCGAAGGATGAGGTAGAGTCAATGGAAGAACGTGGGGCATCCGAGTCAGTGCTCGAACGTGGAAGCACTACTTCACCGTACATTCCACAGAGGGGCGTTTCCGGCACTGCAGGGGACAACAGTGGGACACTTGTGGAAAGGGGGCATAAGAGGGAAGGGCGAGTAGATGTGTTGAGGTCTTCTGCATCTTGAGCCTGCTCTCCGATTGATTCGCGAGTAGAGAGAACAAAATTTCCCTCCAGAGAGGCGGAATCCTCAACATCTAGGGGAATTGTCATTCGAGGAAGGGGACGTGACTCGGATGGAGGCGGCGGCGGCGGCGGGGGATAGCTGGGAAGAGAGGGGGCGTTGCGTTTTCGACGGACAAGAGAAGTGCGAGTAGTCGTTTGTACCAGTGGTGAAATCGAAGGGAGGCGGGCAGGGGGAGTAGCAGGAGGAAGAAGGGGAAGTGGTTTAGAAAGTCTACTGCGACCACGAGGTAATGGCTCGATAACCTCGATAACGACGGAAAGAACCTCCGCAGTGAGGGTGATTGAATCCCGGCGTGCTGCGGAATAATGGGAAGGGACGATGGGGGAAAGAGAAATGAAATCTTCGAATTCGCTAGCATAAAAATCTTGCACTGTGTCGTCTGTGACTATCGTCTCTGCGGGGTGTTCGCTAGCCTCAGATTGCACCTCAGCGAAGGAAAAGGTAAAGGCCTCCTCCCCCGAACAGCCACGAGTTTCATCGTCTTCAGTACAGATTAAGGATCGCGTTTTGTTGATGCGAAGGGGACGGATAGAGATGCGGTGAGATCGGCGTCGGGGTGTGAGAAGTACAAAGTCAACATTCTCGTCATCCGAGGTCCC
>JBBPMV010000970.1:0-10255 GCA_038090495.1 Heimioporus retisporus | reverse complement strand
CTAGAACACCCGAAGGGTTCCGGAATGATCCTTCACAGTTCCGAGTTGATCCTATGGATCTGGAACTTTCTCTAACGTTCTAGATATCGTCAGGTGATCATGTATCGTGTAAGCTACATTCTCAACACAAGAATGAAACAACTAAGTAAAACGCGGAGAAGGTGGACAAGAGGCGGAGGTGGGATCGAAGGGTGCGGAGGGGTGTCGGATGGGGGCAGAGTGATGTGGACAGGGGTCACGGGACACGGGGCGTGACACAAATGTAGGGCAGTAACCATTCGCTTGCAGTATGGAGACGTGATGCGCCGCTATCGTAGATTTTGCAAACGCTCGGAAGTTTTGCAAGATGCGAGTCGGCCATTCTTATATATAACTACAGCCTAGCGATCCCCAGCGTAACTTGTTATCGCACTTCCTCTTTTCAGACATCTGCCATGTCAGGCGCCAGGCTACCAAGTGATTCCTTATCCGACCGGGAGCAGTCACCATTCCTAGTGAGTTATCAGTGCACCGACCGTCTTGGTTTGATGCTCACTTTTTTTGTTGTTATCACATCCCCCCTTCAAGCACCTGCCGCGTCAAGTGTCGAGCTGCTGGCCAACTCCTTATCCGACTGGGAGCCAGTCACCGTTCCTTGTGAGTTATCATCGTGCTGATCTTCTCGGCTTAATGTCTCATTTTTAACAGCTCTCCTTGCTGACATTCGCCAGGCAGATATTCCCGCTAGTCATGCCGATTTTCTTGTTGCTGCCATCCGTCAACGCGCATCTTATCTACTTTGGGAAACAGCGGGATCACCGTCCAATCCAGGTATTTGTCACTCTCTTGCTCTCTCTCGCTGACTGGCCTTCTATCGTCACCAGCTCAACATCCTGTCATTCTACCATGCAAGCTAAATGTCGTTGTGCCAAGTAACCATGGGGTTAGTCGCTACAACGGGTTCGCGTATGTTCATCCGGACGAGGGATGCAGCGGTCCATTCTATATCGTTACACGTGGTAGATTGGTGGGTATTATATCTCACTGGTGTGTTTCATTCGATCTCCATGCACAACTGGATCTTAGTATATTTCAGGATCAATACGGCGCCTCTCGTCCTCCATGTTAAAGGTGCTGTCTACACGAAGGTTAGCTCGGTAGATGTAGGTTACACATTCTTACTAAGTGCTATCGACGATGATGCCGTACTTTACCTTAAATAGCCTTCGAAGGTTCTCATTGAAGAACTAGTCTCCGTGCTTTGATCCGGCATGTGCAATGGAGGGCTGCCATGTGCTCTCCGTTCGGCTCACAAAGTCACACTAGTCATTCCTGACGGATCGAGTAGGCCAGATAACCTTCAAAATGCATACGGCGGGCCGGTCCAGCCACCCACCTGCTTGATGGGTATTGTAAGGTGTGAGACTGACTACCCCATCGCTGGCTGCGCTTCCAATGGTGACGCTCCACCAGCAGAGCACCACGAACACCTTCGTCGACCAAAACTCGGACGAGTACTTCGATGTGATCGAAGGGGAGTGGAATAAAAAACTAGACGCTGAGGTGGAGGTCCTCGTGGGCGGTGTGGTCAGCATCATGAGCCTCGCTTTCATGCATCTTTTTTTTGTCATACACACTACCCACAGTTCGATGCTGACGAACATGGGGCCAGATTGGAGACAAGGACCAGCTCGCATCACACAGGAGTTGTTCCATGTGGAGTTGTGCCGAGTCGATTGTGTGTGTGCATGTTATCCTCTGATAATCCTTTGTTCATCCTGCTGATCCGTCGTTGGTAGATCAAGGTGGCTAACTTGCTGCTGTTGATCACACACTCACTGAAGTTGCTCTTACTGCTCTTGGATGAAGCACAGATTGCACAACAGCACGATACGGAACTGAAGCATGTGCGGCAAAAGAACGAGGCACGATGCGATGTGGCTGCACGGGTCCACATCCCCACTATCATTAGTCATAGGCCCAAAATGGTAGCTTACCATAAGATGTAGAGAAGATACTGTAGTACTTTGTTACACTCCATATCCTGCACGTTTTCAGCACTTTCCACCCTTCCTCCTGTCGTATATGCATATATATAATAGATACACTACGACACATGCCCCCACGCAATAGATTTGCTGTATATGACAAATTATAAGGATATAGTAGGATAATCTTGAATAAGTAAAGGGTGTTGTTGCATTTTTGAGATACTCACATTATGCCAACAAAGAATACATTCCCTGAGAGGTATAATATATGCCTACACGATATCCGAAGCCTGGATTCCTAGGACAAGAACCGATGGTGATGTGACACACTCTCATCCTGACCACCTTTTTGTTTTCCCAGGCTGTACCAGTTGTCCCGCTGCCTTGTAACGATAGAGACAAGTTCATATGATATATGTCCATGAGTACCACCGGTTATAACCCCAACACACTACCATTTTGCATTTGATAGTTCGCATTTTTGTTTTACACCAATTAATATATTAATACAGTCTATTGTAGCATCCACTCAGGGCAACTGTACCACTATCTTCCCGTATGTCTACTACATTGGTATCCATTTACACAGAGTTTTCCTACTGGAATGAAAGGTGTAATAAGTGATTTGAACATATGATAAGCGTGGGAAACACTCCGGAAGTTTAGGAGACTTTGAAAACATATCAAAAACATATCATTGGGGCTTCTACATCACACTTTACAGTATTCTGCATCGTAGAACTAGTTGATGGAATGTACACTGGCTAGAAAACATCATATAGACAGCATTCCACTGATACAAGGCATCAAAAATGCGAACATATGTCACTAATCATATAACAACTGTAGTGATGATCACTATTGCACTTGCAGATACTGTTGCATTGTTGGCATCTAACATCAGTAGAACACTATCTGAATAGCAATGGAAATCTGTTATACATCATATCGACCAGTTCTATGATGTAGAATACTGTAAAGTGTGATGTGGAAGCCCTAGTGATATGTTTTTGATATGTTTTCAAAGTCTCCTAAACTTCCAGAGTGTTTCCCACGCTTATCATATGTTCAAATCACTTATTACACCTTTCATTCCAGCAGAAAAAATCTGTGTAAATGGACACCGATGTAGTAGACGTATGGGAAGATGGTGGTACAGTTGCCCTGAGCGGATGCTACAATAGACTGTATTAATATATTGATTGATGTAAAACAAAAATGCGAACTATCAAATGCAAAATGGTAGTGTGTTGGGGTTATAACCGGTGGTACTCATGGACATACATCATATGAATTTATCTCTATCGTTACAAAGTAGCAGGACAACTGGTACAGCCTGGGAAAACAAAAAGGTGATCAGGATGAGAGTGTGTCATATCATCATTGGTTCTCGTCCTGGGGATCCAGGCTTCGGATATGTTGTAGGTATATATTATACCTCTCAGGGAATGTATTCGTTGTTGGCATAATGCAAGTATCTCAAAAATGCGATGACGTCCTTTATTTATTCAAGATTATCCTATTATATCCTTATAATTTGTCATATACAGCAAATCTATTGCGTGGGGGCATGTGTCGTAGTGTACATATTATATACATATATATACAACAGGAGGAAGAGTGGAAAGCATTGAAAACGTGCAGGATATGGAGTGTAACAAAGTACTACAGTATCTTATCTACATCTTATGGTAATTTACTATTTTGGGCTTTTCTACATTTAGTAAATGTTACCTCATACGCAGCCCCAGCACTGTGGGAAACATAGGTGCATTTCCTGGGCCTCACCATGGGCCGCTTGTGACTCCCGGGGGAGGAGCACTGCTCACAGCTTGTTCCTACCGAGTCAAGTACTATGCAAAGTATGTTCAACCTTGTCTAGTGCAAGGCCGTAGCCACCCACCCCGCGACACTTAGAAATTGGGAGACCGTTAGCAAGATGCAACGCAAACTTTCTGACCCGATTTACCGGTAAGTCATCCCCTCCGCCATTACCATCCAATGTCAACGAGTGGTATTAGAACGAAATGCTCAGCACCACTCATGGGTGAACCCTCATCAAACAGCACAATACTGCTACGTTGGTAAGTGAATTCAAAACACACCATGTGGTCGGGTAGCTTATCGTAACTGCAAAGTCCAAGACGACCAAAGCTTAGGTATAGCCGTAATGGCATCAGGCTGATGAGACTTCCGGGCGGGTAAGTTCAGTCGTTGCTGACACGCAAGCCTGTATATAACACAGACAGAAGTTTTGAACTTGCAGAGGCCACTGGTGTGAAGGGACTTATGTGACGTGGCATGATGTTAGACCAGGTAGCACCCGATGTCGCGTTTCTTGGCGACTAGGTTGGCTCAACCGTACATATGATTTACAGGAGCTACACAGCTGCACATATGGTCTCCTTCAGGTTCGATCTAGATCTCAAGACGGCTGTGTGGTCTGAAGAATGGAGCGCCTGACAATGACTACATGGTCCATGTGGTACGCGCCTGATTTTCAACAAAGTGTTTGTTGATCCGCATTAACCTACCCTTTAAAGCAGGCACATAGCCGTCTTGGTATATCACCCGCCTACCTGTCCTCTTTCCTGCGCACGCTCATACCCGCGGCCTCTTTTCACTATTTTTGTACGCAATCCTTTTTTGCTTTCGCATTCACTCTTATTCCTCGGGCACCACCGTTGCATCTGGCTCTCACCCTCCTCGTGCCTGACCACTGTTAAAAACCTGCATCGGCTCTTCTAAGGCAAGTAAATAGAGACATAACTACCTTTTAATGCTGATTAGTTCCAGATGCCTATTGAATGGACTACGAACGAACAAAAGGCCTTCCTTCAGGAAGAGCTCATCATGTTCAAGCGCGTGGGCGGCCGGCGCTACACGAAGCATTGGTCCACCCTCTACCAGAAATGGTTTCAGAGGTGGCCAGAGCTCCCACTTGTACTCCCTGATGTATCGGCCAATGCCAATATGACTAAAGAGCAAGCTGACATCCTTTCGAAAGCTGTTCTTGCACGCCAGCAACAACTCCGCCGTTGGATGCACTGGCATGCCGGCGCCGGCCAGAACTGTTCCGTCAATAACAGGACAGCAAAAATTATCAACAATCTCCTCAAACCCAAAACGCACGCAAAGAAACCTTGGGAAGTATACTCTAAAATGTATTACAGGACACGTATTCAGCCAGAGATACCAGCCGGTATGTCCATCGCCGACATCAATAAGAAGATACGTGAAATGTTTGAGAGCGAGTCGGCTGAGATCAGGTCAGAGGTTTTGAAACTATGCGAGGAACAGAAGCAAGATGTAAAGAAAAGAACCGCAAAGGCAGCGGGAGCTGACATGGCTGATGATGATACTGGTGAAGCTTCACAGAAGGATCTGTATGTACTTCAAAGGTAAGGACACTCTAGCTGGCTCATAAAAGCTGTTGATCGCTTACTATTGTTTCGCAGCAATATCCAGCAGTGTGGTGCCGCCCTTCAACAGGTTTTGGAACATCTAGAGGCTCGGACGGGTTGGAAATTTTCTGTTTTGATGGGAGGCCCTGACCCCATGGACCCAGACGGCACAAACGTCATTGCAAGGTCAGATCGTTTGTATGACGTACAATGGTATCTCAACCCGCAATCACTCACAGCTTGCATGTTGGGAAGACGAAAGACGGCCGGGACTTTGCTGGCACTTACACAGGCTTCGATACTACAGTTATTGAAGCATACGGCGAGTTTTTGGCTGAAGTATTCTGTGAGTTTAATGATAACTTGGCAATTGGATGCTCACTCACATACGCCCGGCAGGTGATGAGGAGCCAGAATATGACACCGTGCAGGGATGTGGAGGAAAAACACCTAGCGACAACAATGTCAGTCAAGATGATGACGAAGACACACGGGATGGTGAAGACAGCGATATCAGCCAGGATGCTGATGAAGATGCAGATGGTGAGGACGATGATGATGCCGGCACTAGCGGGGGCAACAAAGACGGGCACAGGGACGAGGGTGGCGAGGATGGTGAGAACGAAGATGACGAGGAGGGGGAAGATGGTATGGACGGGACGATCGAGGCTGATACTTATACTCTGCCCTCCATGCCAAATATTGCAATATCGGCGTCGCAATCTCATCCCGCAACATCCGCCACGTCGCCTATGTCTAATCTTGCAACGACCCCACTACTGCCTAATCCTGCAACACCTGTAGTCCCGCCAAACCATACGCATCTTGCAACACCCCCGGCACCGTCCCACCCCGCAGTACCTACGACCTTACCAAACTATGTCAGGTCTCTCTCGCCATTAGATCTTGCAAACTCTTCAGCCTTGTCAAGCTCAGTGACACCTCTCTCCGCGAATCCTGCAACACCTGTAGTCCCGCCAAACCATATGTATCTTGCAACACCCCCAGCACCGTCCCACCCTGCAGTACCTACGACCTCACCAAACCACGTGGGATCTCTCTCGCGGTTAGATCTTGCAAACTCTTCGGCCTCGTCAAACTTGGTGACACCTCTCTCCGCGAATCCTGCAACACCAACATTGTCGCTCACAGTTCCTCCCTCCAATAATCTTGCAATCCCTCAAGGTCTTGCACCATCTCTTGCACCCCACCATGATGTCATCAGCCCCACAAACGGCGCCGCATTGATGACCGATACCCCCAACTCAACAACCGATCCATTTGCAAATCCCACGTCAAGCTCGTTCACAAACCTCCTGCATGGTTTTCCCTTTCCTGGCCCGATGCTCGACAACTCCTGGAATAATTCGTTCGTGCCCGGAATGGACACAAACGTGATGAACCCATCATGGCTAGGTATAGGCATAGACTTGGGATCATCGCCATCAAGTGCCAATCTCAGCGGATCGGCCATGTCCGGCTTCCTACAGTCTACTGTCAACCCTTCACCTGGAAATGCCCTCCCCGACTTCAATGCTTTTCAGTTTGCGACAGTTGGGAGCCCAAACTATGGGTTCAATGTAGGAATTCAGAACTCGTATGACTTTGGTAGTATTCCGAATGTATCGGGCATGTCCTACCATGTGACAGTGCCAGTACTGGGGCCAAATGGCCAGCCGGTACCACCTACCCAAGCAACCACGTCTCCCATGCATCCACCACTCGCATTTTCACCAAATAGCCAGCCGGTACCACCTGCCCAGGCGACTACCACACGTTCACTACTCATACCGTCACCGAGCCCTCTACCTGTTGGACTGCCTTCACCGCCGCAGCAACCTCTCTCTGATGTTGTTGTTCAGCCGGCACCAGTCCTCTCCCCGACACAGCCTGCTCAGATCGACTTACAACAGGTCGAAGCTGCTGGTGCAACGCTGCCCGGTGATGCTACTACATCAATGGCACGTCCAAAGCGGAAGCCTGTACCATCGTTGCGCGCAGCACGAGACAATCTTATCGGGAGAGAGAACCGTACCTCTCCGGGGATAGAGGACACAGCAGGAAAGGTGAGGAGGCGAGGGCGAGAAACTGAATCCAGCAATCAAGTGCCAACCAGAAAAACAGGAAAAAAGGACAAAGGGACAGTAGATGGCGAGCCTGGTGATGCGGCACCTAAAAGCAAGTGAGTTAACAGTCATTTTTGGGCATGCACATACTTAATCTGTTTACAGAAAGCGGAAGGTCTCCAAAGAAAATTAGGCCGCGTGAGCACGAGGAGGGGCTTTAAATAGCGCTTGGTCATTTCTTCTGTCCTGGTTGAAGTATTTACATTAATATCTCCATTGAGGTATACATTTTCGTATTCAATGTCGACTGAAAATACCATGGGCATGTATAATGTGTAAGTGTAGTGCGACAAAGCCATGGTAAGACTGAGAGCGGGAAGAAAATCAATGATGCGGTAACTAGTGCGTTGTCGTGATTGTTACCAGGGCGCCACGATCGTAAGGCGAGGAATGGGAGGGGTGATGACTGGCGTGGCGAATAAAGTGGGATGGTTGTGCACTGTGTGGGGGACGATAAGTGAGATGGGTGTGAGTACGCACACACGGATATGCGTATTCGTATTATCATGACTCACCAGGAGGTATGACAAAGGGCATGAAAATGGGGAGCGAGCAGAGGGACGAATCTCGCAGGATTGGGTTGGTCTTGCAGGACGTGCAGGCAGGCGAGGCGAAAACGGTGGTGAGGGAAAATCTTGCAGTATCATGTCAGTTTTGCAGGATGTGGAGCGAGCGGGTGCAATGACGAGGCGAGAGCAGGGTGGGGATGAATCTTGCAGGATCAAATTGGTTTTGCAGGACATGGAGGTAGGGTGGAACAAATCTTGCAGGATCAATGCGGTATCGTGTCTGTTTTGCAGGAGGCGGAGAACGCAGGCGTGACAACAGGGCGAGAACGGTAGTGGGGATGAATCTTGCAGGATTGAGATTTTGCAAGATGTGCAGCAGGGCAAAAAACGGTGGTGAGGAACAATCTTGCAGGATCATATCGGTTTTGCAGGAAGTGGAGAGAGCGCGAATGATGACGGAGCGAGAATGGTGGTAGGGACAAATCTTGCAGGATCGGGTCAATTTTGCAGGACAAGCTCGTAGGGTGCAACAAGGCAAAAACAGTGGTGAGGGACAAGTCTTGCAGGATTAAATTGGTTTGTGCGATGCAAAATGATAGTAGGGGTAAATCTTGCAGGATAGTGTCGGTTTTGCAGGAGGCGCGAAGAGCAGGTGTGGCAGTGGGACGAGAACGGGGTGGGACAGGTCTTGCAGGATCAAGTCAATTTTGCAGGACAAGCTTGCAGGGTGTGGCAAGGGGAAAGAGTAAGAGGGCTCTTGCAAGAGTAGCTGACCTATTGCAACACAGACAACGGTGTATTGTAGTACCTTGGTGACGTATTGCAGGATCACACGGTGACAAATAATGATTGTATAATCTGCAACATCACACGCATTGTAATTACCAAACCTTCCTGCAAGAAATCTACTCTGTGGACTCATGCAGCCACCCCTTACGGAAGGATGGGAGGGGATTTTTGGATCCGTACATCTCATCGTACACTCCCACCCCGAGTGCCCTCATTCGGGCCCGACTTACCACTTCCTCGGCATCTGGATCTAGCCAGAAATGATTCGTCGCTGTCGGGCAAGCGAATGCGAGAGGACCCAATAGGCTCCAGTAGGTCGGAACAGAACTAGCAAACCTCACGCGGCACTTAGAAGGTCTCGCGAAGTTCGCATCGACCGAGGGACAAGATTCGTCGATTTCGAGGGTGACAGAGAAACTGGAAAAGAACGATTGGGTACATCTCGCCTGTCATAGACTCCCAGACAAGAATCATCCGTTTGAGTCCGTGTTCGGAGACGGACGGCTGACGGTCCAGCGGATCAGCCGGGTGGACTTGAAGCACGCCGAATTCGCGTACCTGTCGGCTTGTCACACGACGGTCGGAGATGAAGAGAGCCCGGCCGAGTCGCTCCATCTGGCGGCTGCGATGTAGTTCGCTAGGTCTCGATTGGTGATCGGGGTGATGTAGGCGGTGGATGATGCACAGGCGAACAAGATCATGTCCGTGTTTTATAGGCACTCACGTTGGACGAGTCAGGTTGGTTGGATCATACGCGAGCGGCGTATGCGTTGTGGAAGACGACAAGGTCGGTGAGGGTGCCCCTCGACCAACACGTTCTCTACGTGCATATTTGTGCCTGGTGTCATACCCTACATATACTCTGTTTCGCTTCGTGTCCCTTGGTATGGGACTGCTTTTCACCATGCCATTATTCGGTTTACGAGCTCATGTCGATGATACTACCTTCTCAGCTCATAGTTTAGATGTAATCTGATCAACTGGGGATTATTACGGGACGGAAGAAATCCTTGTTTGATATGGCCCGAGATAGATCTAGTACCTTGGGGCAATCTGTCACTGTGCACACATTCCCAACCTCGTCCCGCACGCATGTGCGTCGTGTTGATCGTGGACGTTTTGAGCACTGCACTGTCCTCTTCCCCTTCCTTGGGTTCGGGTGCAGGTATCGGTACTACCTTCCTCCGCCTCGTTGTCTAGAAACATTCACAACACATTCGCCGAAAAATCCTCGTCGTATTGTAGCTTTGTCGGCGCTCCCTTCTTTCCCTCGACCCACTTCTCAGCCGTCTCGTCTTCTCCATCCTGCTACCAAGTACCAATGCGCCTCCAATACCACCTCGAACTCGCGCCACTCCCCTGTTGCATGCTTGCGCCCCTGCAATTTGGCCAGCATGTCGCCGAGGTGCACAAACACGCCTCGCTTGTGCGGCTCGTCCCAGTGCGACGGCAATCCC
>JBBPMV010000969.1:0-10262 GCA_038090495.1 Heimioporus retisporus | reverse complement strand
GTGACATGCGCCGTTCGACGGCTTGAGCGTTATTCAATCTCCGCTACAATTTTATTTGGTTATATTTGCTATGCGCGGACTGTTCGGACGTTCGGACGTTCGGAAAGGCCAATTCCCAGATGCCCTCCGAAGCTGACCTTTCCAAGAACGTTCTTGTCCAAGTCGTACGATGAGCCTCCTCTGTGACTTTGTGGGTGCCCGAGGCTTTTTTTGTTTTGCAATCTCTAATGACACCCAGGAATCGAACTGGAAGACGGACGGTCTCGCCGCTTTTTTGATTGTTGGACTCTGTGTATCTTATGCTCCGCAGGTGAGCTCGCCCGTTTCGTCAACGTCATCATTACTCACCATCATCTGCAGCTTCTGCGAATAATTCGGGCTGGAACCTCTATAGGATTCAGTCCTTGGTTCCTGCTTCTCGGCAGCACGTCCTCTGCAGCCGCCATGCTTAATATGAATGTTGTGTCGTTTTGTTGCGCTATAAAGGCTAATTCTATTCTATAGGATTACCCTTCAGTATCCCGTCATACGCTGTTGCACTCAAGTGGTGCGGCATCCGTCATGATTGCATTAACCATAGTTGTCTCACCCGAGCCAACAGGGTCTAGGCACATGCATCCAGCAAACCGCCGGGGTGTTGCAAGTCGCCACCCAATGGTTCTTATTTACAATGATGTGCGTGATGATTCACATCTATCGTCCTGTTTCCGACTTTCGCACTCTCTCTTAGTCTAGTACTTTACATGCTGTACTATCCTCCCAACCTCAAGTATATCCAACTCGACATTAATACACACGATGGGCGACCGATCCACCACCTTCGTACAAGATTAAAGAGTTCGGAATGGCGTCTGTCTGTTATTGTCTCCTGGATCGTCTGTCTCCACATGTACGTTGCGCTCGCCCATTCTTATGCAAACCGTTTAGCTGTGCCCTGACACAGGGCAATCACTCTTCTTACAACGTTCGTCCTACTTGCGGATTCCCCACCATCACCAGACCCCACCGCACTGCCTCCACCTCAGATTAAACTTTGGGCGACGTTCTTGGGTGTGACGTCGGGTTTACTGGCGGCTATACAGTACGCTCCGCAACTTATACGAACATATCGTCTCAAACTTGTTGGCGCCTTGAGTATACCAATGATGGTAATTCAGAGTCCGGGGGGGATTATCATGGCTATCTCGATTGCTATGCGCCCGGGGACAGACTGGACGAGTAAGTTCCGAGCCAAAGTGAATGGAGTCAACTCAACATCTCTGTCTAGGCTGGATGATGTATGCTGTGTCGGCGGTGATGCAAGCATGTTTATTGGTCATGTGCTTCGCCTGGAAAGTGCGACAACACCGTCTGGGGATTGACGACTTTGGAAAGCCGATCGCAGACGCTAGCGAGGTTTCCGTTGAACCTTCCCTTGTCGAAGAGAACGGTGTGAGTGTCGTTATCGAGGGCGAGGCGGACGAGGCCGTGACGGAGGATACACCACTGTTGAAACCGGGGAGTGTGGTTCATCGAGGTGGAATTTTAGGATGGATTCAAGAGTTGGGCAGATAGACCGGCTCTTGCATGCGGGATATTGCGATTGCTGGCACGAGGATACATGGATTCACGATAGGCATTTGGGTATGGATACATAGTTGGCATCGTAATATGGTATGTTCCATTGGCAGCTGGGTGGCAGCATGAATCGAGCTACAACTTGGTCTCCCGAGTCGCCGCGTTGATCAATCTTTCTAGACCAGCCCTCATGTGTGTATCCATCGCGACGCTCGTACGCGACTGCTTGTCGACAAAGACGTGTGTGTACCCTCCCACTGCGGAGGGTACATCATCATTTGACAGGGTCGACGCGTCTTCTCCCGCAGACTTGAACACGCCCACTTCGTAAGTGACCGAGCTCCTTCCGAGATGTGTCACTCTGAGACACAAATCGAGGACGTCCGGGAATGAGAGCGGTGAAAAAAACTGTGGGTTTCGGAAAGAGCAACCAGAAGGTTGGCGTCGATCTCCAGACGAGGGGACGGACTCACCTCGCAAAACGACGAGACGACGAGCCCGATCTGGTTCGCGTTTCTGTCCGCATCGCCAGCGTGGGTCGGTGCTAGCCCACAGTGTTGGATGAGATACGTGTTGATGACCGCATCAAAGAGGTGGTAGTAGACGGCGTTGTTGACGTGCGCGTACTGGTCGTTGTCACTCCTTGATATCCAGTGCCGTCATGAGCAACGAATACGAGTACATGCATACGGTTATACCGAGATTTGCGTCAGAATGAATGGATGCAAGCTGGGAAAGTGCATGAAAGGGGCGAACCAGCGTGTGCGGTAAGAAAGATGGAATGGGTAATCGGAACGTCGTCGTAGCTTCTTGTCGTTGGTGTTGATGGACATAGGGTGTACAGTGTTAGTCTCACGCTTCCAACTAGTAGTAGGATTTAACTATTTCCACTCATACAGCACCCATGGTGCGCCAATATTTATTTTAGATCGGTCAGCTACGTAGTATGGGAAGATAGCGATCCGCCCTGTTGATCATAGATGAGTACAGTATGAACCGCGTTCACGTCCCTGTAGTAGGTGTTGCCTTTCGTATCACTGTAGGCAAACGTGTTGTTACTTGTTCCATCGCCTCCGTTGCCTGTGGGAGCTACTGTGAAACTCCCAGCTGTACACGCGACATGAATGAAACATTTGTATATATGACAACGAGCACACCTGTCTGCTGGCGCTCCGAAATCGTTGAGCCGAGAATGAATGGAGCGGGAGTAACCTGGCGGTCATAGGAGTGGTCAACCACAGTGTAGACTGTCACATGTGGATGAGTTCGCGTCGATCACCAGAAAATCAATCAAAGACCATACACGTTTGCGTAGTGTTCGTGACGTTTAAATAGGTCACATTGATGTAAAGTGGATATCGAAAATTGTCCACCAGGACCGGGTGGCCATCATGAATGGACGAGGTGCATCCAGTAGATATCTGCGCCACATTCTGGACGGGAATTCAGTAACTCGAAGAAAACACACTCCCGGTAACTCACTTGGATATAAGTATTGTTGAGGTAGTACTGCGTGTTAGTATAATTAAGGTTTTGTTGGAACTGCACATATTTCTCCTGTCCGCCCCCACTGATTACCACGGCCTCAATAAGAAGGGAGTGCTGAGCGTTCACGGTGACGTTGACATCCGTTCCATCAATGCTGGCCAAAGTATCAGTCACTGCATATGGCTGGACATCGTAGCGCGTGATTCGGCCAGTTGTCGGCTTCTCAGAAGGATCTGTTACGACCTGCAGCAGCGCCGAAACATACCAATTTTGGTTCAGCGTGTGGTCTGCCTCCGCGGAAACCACCTCTAGAGTGATAGCGTGAGGGAGACCATCAGAAAGGATGGGAGCAAACGGTGTCAAGTCTAGGAAGTATGTTGGAAGATCTAGAGCACCATATGATGTGATGGGCCTGGGAGACAAGTAAATAAAGGAATGGAGACTCCCGTATGCAAATCCCCACCTCCAGAGGGCAGGATTGATGCCTCCCGTGAAGATGACCGCATAAGGGAACGCAATGCCAGCTAGTTGGCCGTCGACTGATAAGCGTACCTCACGGAACGGACCACCGCCGTTTGTTGTATTAGCGGGAAGATCACCAAGATACTTGTCAGGAACGTTGAAGTACTGTCCATTGATACTCAGTACTCGAGGCAAGCGACCACATAAAAATCGCAAACCCATGTCTCTTCCTCGCCGTTGCCCGATGCGTAGAGTTCTGCATAAATCTCCACCGTATTTCGAGGTAGTGTGACATTCAGCTGCAATAAAAGTTAACATCATGACACGTGGAAATGGACATTTCGCTCACGGAGAATGCAGGAGGGACAGAAATGTCGTCGACCGTGCGGTTCAACGTAGCAGAGATCGGGACAATAAGGTTTGATTGGTTTGCCGTGGGGTGTTCCTGTGAAGCTGCATAAAAGGTTGCATGGAGAGTTGCTGTTGGCAAAGGTTCATTAGATCAAGGTTGACATTTGATCAGCATCAAGATACACACTAGCATATTCTCCATTCAGCCGAGTTTCCAAAAGGTTGTTCAACTCGAGGATGAATATCCCCGGTTTAGCAAACAGGGGTATATAACGAGTGACGTCTTTGGTGTATGTCCAGATGATCCCGTGTTTTGTTGGTTCGGGTGTCGATGTCCGCCAGACTGAATCCATGTTCAATAGCATTCGAGAGCAGACCACCGTACGTACTTTCAGTGTTTTGGAGACTGAAAACACCGAGACGATCAAACTGAGTTCCGTTGGATGTCACAGTAAAGTTCAGGGTCACCGCCGCCCACGAACCAGGGGCTCCACAGTCGGTAGGGGGACTACGAACCATGAAGTGTGCAGTATCAGACAGTACAAGGACTCACATATATTGAACCACCTCAGGGCTGATTGATCAAGTAGGGAATGGGTTGGTAACGGTCGTAAACTGTCAGGAATGACTACTCACTGTCCGTAGGAGTTTCCAAACGTGCGCCCGTAGTGGGATTAATCGTACATCATTCTCCACGGTTACTCGACACTCACTCAAGAATCATTGTTGTGCACATCTGGGCATCGCTAGGAACGAGCGGAGGCTGGGCAACTTGGAAGTCAACCAAAACTTGACTGGCACGAGCAGCGAGTGCCACGCCTAGCAACAGAGCCAATCCTCTGAACAAGCACATCATCAAAACAACAGTAATGAAAGAATTCTGAAAAGAATGTTGGAATTTATTTGTTGGCGTTTTGTAAATGTGACGAACCTGATACTGCCGGGCATGTGAGTCGCCGGGTACGGGCGCGACGCTGACTCGCGGACATCAGACCTAGTTGAAACATAGCGACGCCGCTATATCCGTGCACAGGCTCCCGGTTTCAAAACATGTCGAGGATTACCACCATTCGTGGCCGTTTGCATCCAAGTGTCGCTGATAAGCAAGATGAAAATCAGAAATAACGTCTTGGCCGTCCGCGCCAACTCACCGCCAAACGTACACATCGATTCGACGCGATAGAACAAACTTGGTCCAGCTAGATGGAACAAAAGTGTCTTAGCGATCACCAGAATTTTGCCATCCTGGCCCTGAATCCTTGCGTGCAATCGAACAGCTTAGGATTCACAACAAACACGTTCCATCCCACGGCCCAGAGCTCAAGAAAGGTGACAAAACTCACGCCAAATTCAGCCAAGTCAATCTTGCCACAATGGAAGGTTGGCGAACAATCTGGTTACGCAACAAACCAAGCTAAACGTATTGACAGTGTGCAAACGCCTGCCCCGGAGACCGGATTGTAATTCTCCAATGCGCTGTCGCTGGGGGAGCGTGAGGAACGGGTTTATCCGGTGGCTGTACCATATTTAAGGCACGAAAACATTTGCACATAGACGCAGCCACAGGACGATGGGGACAAATTAACATTCAGTTAGTGGAAAGTGAAAACAAAAACACTATAATCATGACTGAGCTCGGCTGCGAGAAGCCTCGTACGAGCAGCGGTTTTAGTCACACTGGTCACTAGTAGGTTCGTGGATAACTACAAAGCAAACTCAGGCGCATGATGAACGTCTGCATGGATGTTATCATTTGAGGCACAATCGGACCGAAAATGTCTTCAAAGCCATGCACATTTTCAGGCATAAGGCCTCATTCGCGATGACGGCTTGTGGGTACGTGGCGGTTCCTGAAAAAAAAAAAAAAAACCCCGGCATTACGACAGCACCAGAACGTCCGAGCCGGAACATAACGATCAAAGAAGTAGATCACCATTAATCAAAGGCCCAACAGCCTACTGGTTAAACAGGTCTGTGACATCTAATCCGGCGTAGTGGGTACTAGTTTCTACCTGCGACGTCCTCGTCTCACTTCGTCACTGCCGTCGCAAACGGTTCGTACGCTCGCTGTCGGCCATACTGCGCGGCCAGCGTTTATCGCGTTTTGTCATCACGCTCGCACGGGCGTGAACGAGTGGTGTGCATACTATGCACGTCTGTACTAGCCATCTACTGGCGACTGGTCTTCGTGCGTGTGCACTTTACTCGCCCACCCCGCGCCGACCTGCACCTGTCGATCTGCACGATTCCGCAGAGTTCGTACGATCATGACTGCCGTTGCGGACTCAACGGGATGATAACGACCAAGGGGTCAACAAAAGATCGGGGATACGTAAACATACTCATTACAGAGTTCTCGTCGACACTGCGTGGGTGACCAGCCAAAGAAGTAGGCTACGGCATTGTCAAAGGTACGTTCGTATGAGATGATGTGACTCACCATCACAGGTGTTTCAGCATGGACGTAACGTGTACAAAACAGAGATCAAAATTAGTATGTTCGTTGGCATCTACCGTGATGCATGAAGGCCGTGGCGCATGGGTACCTGATTATTGTCACTTTCGTCATATGGCAGGGTCATGAAGCCCGGCAGAACTAGCACCTCCGATAGCGGTATCGCACATCACAGGGACTAGACACACTCGCGGAAGGTGTTGGATCAACAAATGGCTCGGACAACCCACCAGTGTGAAGGAATTACGATATGATGTTCTGCAGAATGCTCCTCGTATCATAAAATGTATGTCGAGCGCAAAACTTACGCATAAGGTGTTAATTGGCAAGCCGCCGGATAAGTCAGCGGCCTACAATGTCACACTCACGATCAGCGGAATGTATTCACCAACGATTCGACCCAGCGGCAGGCAGACATGTTGATGATCGACGTATCTGCCATTCGCTTTGATGGTGATCATGATAGAAAATGTTCTCCGCATGGTCACTGCCCTGAATACTGCCCAGCGACCCAGTTTGACTCAGGCCCCTGAAGGCATTCAATGTCGACGACAAGAGCAGCAAGCAATGTCGCCTGTTTGAGTCACATTTAGGGACGCGCCAAAAACTAGGGGAAAGAGTTAAGCGCTCGATCACTTCCACATGTTGAGTATATGCTACTTCAAGCTTACCAAGGAATTCATCGCTTCGTCATGAATGGATGATCGCCCATTAACAGGCCGTCGAAAAAAAAAAGGATTAAGTCCAAGTTTCCCCTGCAGTTTCTATCAGCCGACCAGTAATGAGCTATATCATGATATTCAATGTGACCCTTCAACTTGGCACCTGGACCTTGGTAGATTGATGAGTGGCTAATCACGCCTGAGGCCACACGTGAAAACCGCAGTCCAGTTTGACGCCGTAAATCGTACAACCTTGATACTCTTGAGAAAGAGGTGTTAGCTCGTTGCGTCACGCCGCGAATGACGTTGAACGTAACTTTAGTCTGTGTCAACGATGAGGAGGCAGTGACCAGGGCATCGATGGCAAGGTTTGGTTTGAATTAATGATAGAAAGAACCAGGGCCGATATTTTGGGGTACGTATGTTGTTACCCATTAACAGTACCTGGTTCTGCGGTGCCCGACTCCCCAGCCTTGCTTCTTACGTATTCGTAGCTTGGGTCATAGCCTTGGCAGGACGTTGCACTTTGTATTTTTTTCAGTCCGATTATCGTGTGTCTTCAAATTTTTAGCCTGGAGAGATTGGGCTTGAATTGGTATTTATGCCTCATTTCTATCGTTATGGTTAAGTGAACCAGTGTCGTACCAACCCAACAGATGTTGTCCTAGAGTTCATGGGTACACTGACAGCGGGTTCCCACCAGAATTTGATTGAGTAAGCATCTGAGTCTGCCTGCTGTTCGCCATCTTCTCGCCAAACCATGGACGGGCGCTCATAAAACATGGATCCTTCGGGACCGAGTTAACCCAGCTCGACGTTTGCCGGTGGGACTTGGCAGCACAGCAAGGGAAATTGCTCACCCCACAGCCAAACCAGCAGTCAACATCTGACTCGGACGTACACCAGACGGGATTATCAGCGCATCCCACGCAAAGGATATATGATTAACGTTCGTTATATAAAAGGTGTTCACAGTGAACAGTCGGTTTAAAGCTTCCCGTTAGCGACGAGCCTGAGATTCCAGGGTTGATACATACTTGACAACCTCTGAGTAAATCCAGGACCGCGTCATCGTAGGCGCCCCCAGGCGTCTGTACACCATTCGCTCAAGACCCGCTTGGGTTCGAACCGAATTCGGATGCAAAACCACGTCCCGCCGGCTTTGAGGAGTACATGGAGTGTTTGGACCGCCGCATCCCTTCGTTTCCAGTTTGTCGCACTTCCTGACGTATCGACAAGGTCGTAAAAACTAGTCCCTTTATCCAAACTGGAACCTGACATTCCCACAGACTGATATCCCTGTGTTTCTTGCCAATAATGACCTCACATATGTTTACGCGCATTGATAAGAACGGAACCGATGTGTTTGGAAGATCACACCACTATTTTACAGGACTTCTCAGCCTTCCCGCCCTCCCGCTCCTCCGATTGACCATGTCGCCTTCCTATCCGCCGCTGAACGAACACCCTGACATTATCAATGACGAAGTGACGTGGCTTCAAGGCGCGTTTATCAGTAGCCTCCTCTGTGGTGTGCAGATCACTCTGTCCACCATGTCCTTTTTCGCAGTGCTCAAACAGCGCATGCGCCCCAGACTGCGGATCATCTTGCTAGTATACATTTTTCTCTTGTGCGCAATAATGACAGCCGGTCAAGAGGTCAGCCTGCTGTTTGTCCAGATGGGTTTCATCCGGGATCGGAATTACCCCGGCGGACCGAACGGGTACCTCAGTGACCGGTACTCGACGCCGGTGGATATGGTGTCGACATGTCTGTTCGTGTTTGGGAATTGGATGATGGAGTCGTTGTTGGTGAGTCTTCGAGGTGCTTGGACATCGAACGTGCCGTCAGCTTGCGTCGAAAGGTGTGGAGGTGTAAAGTTGTGTGCTGCACGGGCGACCAGCCGATTTGGATTGGGGTTATCTTTCCGTCCGTGTTGTTGGTTTCCGAGTACGGTACGTCCTTTCCCCACTTTATCCAGCACCGGCTACTGACCTTTCCTCTCATATGGTTGTAACAGTCACCGGCACCCTCTTCCTTCACAAGATGTTGCAGGGTGCGCGTATGGTCAACTACGCAGTTGCGTACTCGAGCCTGTCACTCTTGTTGAACGTGTCCGTTACGGCGATTATCGCGGGAAGACTGTTACTACACCGACGGCGCGTGGTGCGACAATTTGGGCGAGGGCATGGATCGCACTATGCAAGCGTAGCTGCCGTGCTGATCGAATCGGCGTCACTCTACACCTTATTTCTCATCCTCGTCATCGTCTTCTTCACCGTGGGCACCCCGACGTCAAACGTCCTCCAACAAGCGGTCGCGCAGGTCGAGGTAAGGCGTTCACCCGGTGGACTGGCACGAACAAGAAATGGCTGACCGCATTCGGCAGTGCATCACGACCTTGCTGATTATCTATCGGATTGCACAAGGGAAGGGATGGGACAATGGCGCCGTGTCAACAGAGGACTGGAGAGGAAGCACACAAGTACAGGAGGAGGCGCCTGAGGTAGTCCAGCTGGAGAATGTGGCGGATACCACTCAGGCGGATGTCCACGTGTCGTCTATTCTGAGCAAGGAAGACGGGACGCCGACGTCGGGGAACGAGAATTCTGTCGAAGCGACCCTTGGTGGAGAAGGGGCATGATCTAGGATGGGTGGCAATGTCGGCCGCGAGTCTGCGACTGGTTCATTGACATTCCCTATCCCCCAAGGGCCATGGCCTCGGTGCCACACCCAGCAGCGCGGATGGCACGCCGGGTCAGATACTACCCATCAAGGGATCACGCTTACAACGTATGAAGACGGAAACTGTCGGCGGATGTACAATGGATGTTACGTGTCATGCCATTGTACATACCACCACCACAAAGCTTTACCTCGACGTTGATCCAACGAAAGCTCCGATGGGTGCGCGCTAGGTAGTGTTATGCAATCCAGGGTGGGTCCATTTCCAATGCCCACCTCAACTTTGTGCCAATGCATGCTGGCCGCTCGTTGTCGCAGCGCTTCAGGTCTGGTGCCATGTCTCTCGGGTCTGGCTTATTAAACGTGACTCGAGGATTCCCCGGGCTTGGTTCGTACTCTATTGGATTACATTCGGGTTACGTGTGGTATTCATGCTAGATCGTCCATGTCCCACTTTTGACGTGTCGTTGCACTTCAACGTACGTCTGGGCTCTCGAGTCCGGCACGTCTCCCTCGTCAGCCTTTACTTTCGAGCTTGCCTCTTCTTCGTCTAGTTCCGTCGGCGTCGCGTTTAATTGGATCTGGCTTTGCACCGTCTGAG
>JBBPMV010000966.1:0-10294 GCA_038090495.1 Heimioporus retisporus | reverse complement strand
GAAATGCATAGTCGTTCGGAAAATTTGGCGGCGGCGAAGAAGCACCGGCGGTTTCAGATGAAGGAACGAGCTTCAGGCGTGCGATCGTGGCACCATCATATTTTTCCGAAAGAATTGTAGTCAGATGCGCAACAGGAATGTCGATGGGAGCATTTATGCTGCCTGTTTGGGGTTGCACGGTCGGTGAGGAGCGAAGAAGGCGAAGGTATGATAGTGGAGAAAGCCACACAAGGAAGGACAAGCACGGAGCATCAAAATACAACAAAGGTAAGGAATGTCGGGCAAGCATCTTATCCAGGGGCTGATGCTTCGACCTACCTCCCATCCGATATCAGCAGAGACGAGTCCGTATGAAGAAGTGACCCACGCAGCGAATTTTTGGGCATCGAGGAAATGCCGAGCGGCAGCGGCTGGTTCGGTGAACCACCTGATCCCTTTCTCGCCCTCGGCGACCGCTAACGAATCCAGCACCATAAGGTAGCGCAGATGGTTCTGCACGACAGAACCAAGGTAAGCGGCTTCGATCGCGGGATCCTCTGCCTGTACGTGATGAGATGCGGCCAGTGACGACCGACGTGCAGCGTTGACCCATTTGGCGATGTCTCTGGCAAGAAAGGCATCCAAATCTGGTGCTGCCGGAGGGGAATTGGCGTTATTGTTACCAACCGCAAAGGAAGTCCTGACGACCACGCCGCCGTCAATGTCAACATCGAGAACCAAAACTTTACCCGCCATCATTACGGTGGTGGCCGGGGCGGTGCCAGAACTGTCGATGAAGGCCTCCATGCCTGCTGCGCGACCCCATTCCTCGAGCCTGGCTGGAGACGGGGCTGCAGCATCGGGAAAGACCGTGACAGGCCGGTCCGCAGAGAGGGAGGCAGCGGCAGCGCGCGACACGGCGATGGAAGTGGAAATTGAGGCGTGTTGCTTCATGAGACCGACGAGCTTGGATGTCTGATCGGACGATGGCACGACGCTAAGCTGGGAGAGCGCATGGCTAAACCGGGCTGAGGTGTCGAGTATGGCACTGAGCCGTGTCAGAGTCGCGGGGTACGACGTGCTGAACGGATGTGGTGGGGTCGATGTCGACGGGACAGCGAGCACGTCGTGCAGGGCGGCGAGTAACGATGAGGGTGGTCGCGATCCCATAGTGCTTGTTGAAAGTCAGCGATAGGTTGACACGAGCATGCAAGTGCAAGCGGACAAAGTGGAAGAGCGATGGACACGCACGACCGTCGACGCTACCTTTAACATCCCTCTCAACGATCTCAGGGGTCCTGAAGGTCCATCCATCCCTATCGCCTTTCCACTGCTGAAATTTGGGTGGACCTTTGCTTTGAAGTTAGCACCCGCTGGCAAGACCACCGAGGGCTTTAGGCGGGCAAGGAACTGGACTCCGGTAGCACTCTCTTTTGATCAGTATAATACTGACATTCCTTGGGCGAATGCATCTATACACGCCCGACTTTCGCTTGTCACGAAACGGCACGCCCATAATAATGGCCCTCCACTCCATGTCAACTCGGATGTAAAAGGGCAACAAGACATCGCATCGCACGATTTCCTTGCTTCGGTCGATGTTGCCTTGGCTGGCATCACTTCAACGGAACACACGCTGGCAACTTCTTACACGTTCTCCTCGATCGAACCTCCCCAGGTGCAGCTCTCTGTAACTGTCCGAAACTGCCCATTCCCCCGGGGGCTTTTTCAAGACAGCGACTCTATCGGCGAAACACAGGCGCAGACAAAGCTCATCAGGCAAAGTGGCGACCGTGTCTTGAGCCGGTCCCTTACGACCGGGAAGCTGTTTGACGTGAAATTCATGTCCCCCTCTTCGCGGCCTACGTCTGGATGTCCTGAAACGCTGCTCCCAACATACGCCTCACTCTCCGTTCTAGAAAAACACGTCAACTTTCCGGATCGTGAGTGAATACTACCGCACACCTATCGTCTAGTTGATAGCTCCCGAGCTCACCTCAGAGAGGAATGGACAAGTGCGCTTGCGGGACTGAACAATCATGATGCCATCGATCCGCCGCGTGTTTGGGAACTCTCATGCCCAGATGACGATGCATATGACCAGCTTGATAGCGATTACGAAGAGGCCCCGTACCCTGTCGAACCGGACGAACCCGTGTCGTCCTCTGAAGACAATTTAGATCAGATCGCCAAAGGTAGATTGTCATCTGTGTCATGTCTACTTACCTAGAACGCCGAACAGGTAAACCTGAAAACGGCACTACGGGATCCAACGGCTCCTTGACCTTGTTCGATCCGGTTAAAGGTCAGTGAGATATCGTTACTGCTCCGTGATTTCTAATCGCATCTAGCGAGGGATCAAGGTTCGGATGATTGTCTACTCGAGGAAGTCGTCAAAGACTCGAAGGAGCCGCTTCATTGGCCTTCTATAGAGGTTACAGCCGATTGCGAACGATCAATCTTGATCAAGTTTGCAGCCCACAGGACGTGAGTGATATCCTATACTATGTACTAGGTCGGACTTGACGGTATTCGCAGGTGGCATGCATTCTTATGGTACTGTTACACAGGTCATGTGGAATTCAATAGGTTGAAGTCGCAAGTTGACCCTGACACCCCTACCATACACATCAAAGACGGACCTCCCACCTGTTCACCAAAATCGATGTACCGCCTGGCATCTCTAGTATGTATATCCGTTGGATCGCTGGATCAAAATTGTAAAGTATTTCAAGCTTGGCGAGAAGGATCTCGTAGCCAAGGCCCTGCAAGCTATCGGAGAACGAGTAACTGTAGAAAACGTTTTAGACGAAGCATTTTCCCTTTTTACATCCAGGTGGGTACCTCCTCGTGCCCTGGGAGCTTGGGTCATCGTAGAATAGATATCCCGAGGTGAAAGAGGTCTTGCTCAGTGCCCTGTTGAGGCACTGTAAGTCACCTGAGGTCAAGAAGGCATTCCTCAAAACGATGTCCAAGTACAATAGCATGCCTCATGCAGAACCTGTGCTCTCGGCCTTCTACGACCTGTTTGTGGCATGAAACTGTATGGTTGACTTGCTAACCTTTCCGTGTTTATAAATATGGCGAAGCATGTACGATCTTCTTGTCACCGTCACGTCTTTGACAGCTATGATATATTGGAGCGACTCGCCCTGCGAGCACCCAGTCACACTGCACAATCAAAGGCATCAACCCTTCCATAAATCGACTCCTGGAGATCTGAACGTAAGGGTTAACCTCTGGATCGGTTTCTCCGCAACAGGACCACTCCGTACAGACAATCCATCATTCCCACACAGCAGGATTAAATCGATCAGCGTCATGGATGATAAAGCCATGAGGCAAGACCACATAAATACGGCGAGTTGCGCTACTCACGCCTTCGACTCCAGCCATCATGCGAACGCGCAAGCTACAAGAGCAATGGACGCCCACAATGATTGATGCCACCTTCACCGTTCAGGACATACCCTCCTGCACTCCAAGATCATCTACCCTTTCGATACCTTTTTCGCTCAATATTGGGTGGACCTTCACGTTGTTATTAGAGACGCCTAGGCAAAAACAGAGAATGTTCATCGAATATAGGTGGATTCCTACTACGTTCTCTTTTCTTCGGCATGATAGCAAAGTTCTCTGGGGGGCCACATCCATGCATGCTCACTTTTCAGTCGATCCTGATCTAGGCGACGCTGTTCCACAGGATAACAATAACAATAGCAATCTGGCCGGTACAATGAAAGTTGCCTTGACGAATACCCCCTCTGCCGAAATCTCAATCGTAACTCCATCTCCTTATTACTTCCCCCGTGACAAATCCATCAAGGTTAGGCTCATCGTAATGATTCAAGACTGTCCCTTCTCCGATGGATTCTTCGGAGCGAGCTCTCCTAGTCTCAGCAGTGAAGCGGAAGCCCAGGCACAGTTGGCCAGGCAGAGCGGCAACCGCATCTTGGACCGATCCGTTAGAACTGGCAAATTCTTCGATGCGAAATTCCAGTCCTTTTCTACGCGCTCTTCATCGGGAAACATTGAGAAGCTGTTTCCAACGTATGTCTCGCTCGCAGTCTTGGAGGACCATATCAACCTTCCGCTGAATTGTGAGCAAAGGAAATATTCTTCAATAGTCGTTCAGTTGACGATGGCTTTGAAGCTAGTTTCAAAAAGGATTGGACACGTGCGATTGCGGCACTCAATGACAATGACGATGCCAAATCGAAGCATGTCAACGAAATCTCATGTCCCAAGGGCCAAGAATACAACGAGCTTGATAGCGACTATGAAGACGAAGACGAGACCTCGTCCGCCATAGATCTTGACGTACCATCCGTTGGAATCGAAACTGACGTGTCTGTTAACCTTGATAGTAAGCTTGAATCGATCTCCATCGCCTTTTCTACATGGGCATACTTATACTGTTGATTAGGCAAACTTCCGGACGACATTGCAAGACCTAGTAGCTGTGGCTCTTTGTCCCCTTTTGATGAAGGTCAGTCGTGCGGCAGTATTACTCTCTCGATACTTGATCTTGCCTAGTCACTGGCCGACACCCCATCAATCACCAGCCTGAGGTGGCTGTCCAGGGCCCGGAGCCGCCTCATTCATCACTCTCTGCTGCAGCCGTTGAAGATGATCAAACAATCATTGTCAAGTTCGCAGCCTACAGGACGTAAGTGGTGCATCAAAGTTGTACTGAATCTCACTTGATAGGAATGTAGGTGGCATGCGTTCTTATGGTACTGTTACACCGGTCGTGTCGAATTCAACAGATTGAAGTCGCAGGCCGAGTCCGGTGTTCGACGCATACCTCTGGCACGCATCAAAGATGGACCACCTCCCTGCTCACCAAAATCGATGTACCGACTGGCGCATCTGGTAAGCAGCTTTGTTGGATGGGATCAATGAAGCTGGGCTATAGAATATTCCAAGGTTGGCGAGAAGGAGCTCAAGGCTAAGGCCCTACAGGCCATCAGAGAGCAAATGACTGCGGCAAATGTCTTGGACGAACTGTTCTCCGTTTTTACATCCAGGTAAGGGACCCCCCGCCCAATGACATCGTCGCTCATCAGTATGCGTAGATATCCAGAAGTTCTGGAAGTCCAGCGTGAGGCCCTTAAGAAATACTGTATGTCGCGCAGATTTAAGATGGCATTTATCAAAAAGATACAACAATACAGCGACGCGCCTCATGCAGAGTCTATATTCTTGGCCTTCTGCGACCGGTTTGTAGCGTGAAGTTACGAGTACCTTTCATTCGCTAGCTACCCCCTCCCATGTGTATTTGTACCAGTGCCGTGCATCGGCTCTCCTTCAAGGTGCATATGCTTAGAACGACGTGAGCACACGAAGCGAAGCTTGAAAGTCAGTGAACGTCTGTCGAAAGAGTCCGATACAGCAAGTATAGGTTGACACTAATCCATCACCCCTCCACTGGTCGCCTACAGCACATAGGGAACAACAACACCGTTTCCACGCGCGCACGCGTGCATCACACGGTGCGGATCACCAACTTTTGTGTCGTCGGTGCGGCCTGTCTCGTGGTGCCGACCGAGGACGAGACGCTAAACGAGTACACTTCCGTATACGGACCCGCTGCGGGGAAACGGATCTGGTCTGGTAGAGGCAAAGTCCAGGAGGCGGACCTGCGGGCTAAACACGCCGAGTATCTCCGGGAGATGTTGCCCAAGTTTAACCGGCTGCGTCGAGGGGATGGTGCGTGATGCACGCGGAGTCACGCTTCAACCAGGTCTGTGCAACAAGCGAGGTGTGGAACACGGCCTTCTTGCCTTTACCCTGCCGCTGTCCGCGCCTCGCACACGACGTCCGATCCTATCGTAGGAGTCACAAAAAAGGATGATGCAATATGTATGCAGTACAAATACATAAGAGACGAGAAAGTCATGCGTAGTCTTACACGACAAACCAGAGCACAGGCTCCGCGTGGGGAATGTTACTATATTCCTGTATTTTTCTGATGAAAACCTTCTTGACATCGGGTGACTTGCAGTGCTCCTGCAGGACATTAAGCAGGACTTCCCGGGCCTCAGAACATCTGTTTTACAGACTCGTAAACACTGGTCGCACCATGCGTGGAGTCGCTCACCTGGATGCAAAGACAGAAAACGTTTCATCCAGAACATTTGCCTCCGACATCCGTTCTGTGATAGCTTGTAGGGCCTTGGCCTTGAGATCCTTGTCGCCGAGCTTGAAAGGTTTTAGAGTATTCCGTTTAAGTCCGTCCGAAAAAATGCTTACAAGATCTGCTAGTCGGTACATCGATTTTGGCGAGCAAGAGGGTGCTCCATCTTTGATAAGTGTATGCGCTAGACGTGGGCGCTCAACGCCGGGCTCGACCTGCGACTTTAGCTTGTCGAATTCAACATGACCGGTATAGCAGTACCACAAGAACGCGCGCCACCTGTAATCCGGGCATCACATCAAGGATGGCATGGCACATCTTTTGAAGCATGACTCACGTCTTGTGAACTGCAAACCTTATCAACGTGGATGGTTCACAATCAGCCGGAGCCCCTCGGACCTCCGAAAGTACATGAGGAGGTTCTGGATCGTTGATGATTTCCTCAAGCTGGCAGCCAACCGGGTCAGGATCACTGGCTACTGACGAACTGAGTAGCCGGAGTGCAGTAATCATGCATCACCAACCTCTGCCCACATCGGAGAACGACAAGGGGCTGCTGGATCTTGGAGTGCTGTTTTCTGGTTTACCTGATCGCGCCGGATGAAGGCGCGTGTAGACGAGATAATGACGGGCGACCCACCTTCGGAACCAAGAGGTTCAGGCTTCACGGTGGTCGAAGGTTCTATCGGAACGCGTCTGTAGGTAGTCGTAAGACTATTACAGGTGAGTAAAGGAAAGTAAAGGATAATACTAGGTAGCTTACCTCCGTGACTGGAGGAAAGCGTGGTAAACGAGTGTCGTATGAGGTTAGCGAATGTCCGAATATGGTAACGTAGCGAAAGTGTACGGAATAATGTTAGTGAAATATCTAATAAACGGGCTGATCTCCAACAGGTTCGTCTTCGTAGTCGCTGTCAAGGTCATCGTATTCATCATCTATTAGACACAAAATCTCCTCGGCATGTTTCGAATCAACAGAATCAGAATCATCTAGTGTCCTCCGCGCCCAATCCGACCCGAGTTTGGTTTTGGAAACATCAGCTGATTGTTGATCAGAAAAGACTTGTTCGCCTACTGTCTGGTAAATCAAAATGCTTTTTCAAGACGGCGAGTGAGGCATATGTTGGAAGGGGCTTCCCAATGTTTCCAGAAGGAAACCGGGCGGAGAAGGACATAAATTTTGTATCAAAAAGTTTTCCGGTCGTGAGGGAGTGACTCAAGACGCGCTCGCCGCTCTGCTTAACCAACCGCGTCTGAGCTGTAGCCGCTACTTCACTGCCACGATCAGGAGGACCAGCTTGGAAGAGCCCATCGAGGAATGGAGACTCTAGAATTGTCACAGTGAGCCTGGCCTGGATGGTTTGACTCGACGGAAGCGTGTAGGAACTTGGCGTCAGTTGGAGCTGCGCGGAGGGGTCTGTGCCAGAGTGACTTCGATTGGACCGATTAGTTTGCTATGAGTATCTTCTTCACTAGTCGATGAGGGGTCGATGGGCTCATGTTGCTCCGTATGTAGTAAAAGTTCACCACGTATGGATGTGCTCCCCCAAGAGGTTTCGTTATCTGGTTGAAGAAAGGAGAATGATGTAGCAGTCCATTGGGATGCTCGTTTAGACATGCTTGACTTTGCCTTGGGCGCCAATGACAGAGTGAATGACCACCCAAAATGTAACAGTGGGAGCAGGACAGGGGTAGTCCGGGATTTTGTCGTGCAAGGGGGCAAATCGCGAATGTCATAGGTAGCTCGGATTGTTGTAGGCGTCCATCGCTCTTCCAGTTTGTTCACTTGCATACTGGTTGTTAGGGCGACTCGACGCCTGGAAAAAAAAAAGCGCGTCCACCTCGACGAAACGCGGGCAAGGCACACACACAGCACGTACGACAGCCGATTTCGAACAGGTTGTTGTCGCCGATGCGCATCACCTCCTTGCGACGGTTGACGATGATAGCGGCCTCCTCGATGACGCAGCCCGAGCCGATGATGATTGGGCCCCCGAGCGCGAAAATGGTCGCTTTGGGGTGGATGACGGAGCCTGGTCCGATGGTGATGTCGCCTTTGAGGTCAACATCCTGACAGACGACCGCTTTGGAATGGATGGCAAACTTGTCCCGGCTGATACGCAAGGTTAGTTGCCAGCTGGTATTGCGCTAAACGTGTTCACTCACATGGGTGGCATGCAGTGCACAAAAATTCAGCGTCCGCACAACTTTGACATCAGCGCGGAAGATAATGTACAAGCAGCAACTCTACAGTAAAACTATGTACCCTGAATAAGATCAATATCCAAACTCGTACTAATCATGTCGGCTTTTCAAACTGTGCATGTTCCCCCCACCGCTCCCAAGCGTGGTCTCCGACGTGTCTCATGGCGCAGCATTTCTTTCCTGATCGATGACAGCCCTTCCCTACGGACGGTTTCGTACGAATCAAGTAGTGTCCATGATCGTGAGGTGGGGAGTGCACCACCGCCATACGAACTAGCCTCGATCGGCGTGAATTCAGGGTACAGGGGATCGTAGTATGTCGTATAGAAGAGCCGACGGGCCTCCGTGTGAGCATATCTGGGTCCGAATTATCGGTTCACGTTTGAGGTAATCAAACATCGGTATACCTCCACATTGCCCAGACGAGCAATAGCTGGATAACGACGCCGCAATATATGATGGCCGTGCTCCAGGGTTTGGTGGGCGCAGGCTGCGCAGGGTGTGAACATCACAGAGGTGCGTGGAGCATGGTGCACTTACCAGGAGGCCGCGAGTCCAAACGGAGAACCTGTTTTTGTGTTTCAAATCTTGTTCTTTAGCTGTTTCCAGATGGAGATTATTAGCAAGTTGGTTCCGCGCGAGCCGAGCGGCTTGGGACACTTCCTCCAGCTGTTCAAGATGGCTGGAATTGAGTTCGAGATCCTCGGACCTGGGTCAGTCAAGCGATTTAACACAGCTTCCGAGCGGACGTAAAAGATCAGCCAACCTGTCAGCATCACTCAGGCTTTCAGCCAGCCCCTTGAGTGTCCTCCTTATACGAGCCAGTGCCTCTGCATGCCCAACTGGACTGTCATCCGAAACAACAGACACGTCTGTTCCAAATGACTTATTTACTCCAACCTCAGGCGCATCAGGGACATCCGTGATATCATCAACCTTCCTTCCCATAGCGTCAACAACTCGCACCAGGCTACGGCGAAGGGTCAGTTGCAATATGGAAGCCTGCTCGTCTCCTCATAACATTGCAAGGAGGAAGAGGCCCATCAGCCTCCCATGATGCCATGATTCATCTCCTTTCCATTTCCCCATCATCAAGACAATCGGGACTCTTGCCCCCCCTTCAATCACCGACGAACCCCCATAACCGTCGCTTTGTTACACGCTTTTCCGTCTCGTGACGTGTCCCCAGCAGGTCCTGGGACCTACCGTGGATCATCGATCGTCTCCAGTCCCCATCCCGAAAATAGTCTCTTCCTCGCGCTCATTTTGGAAATCATGCCGGCAACCTTGTTGCGTTCAATAATATATGGTTGCTGTCGGTCCAACTTTTCAGCATGCTTCGGCTCCTTTTTGTTCAGTCGAGCCGCACGACTGGCACTTATAAATGCTGCTTCCTTTGCATTCCCCACCAGACACTCCGCAAGAGTTTACCTAGCAGCCTGAGGGACCCGGATGGTCCGGATCTTGACTCGCATGCCATTTCCCCCGCTGTGGCGTCTTTTGATACGCCGTGCGCGTGCAAAGGGCCGACGGGCAAGTTTACTGGCCCTTGTGGTGGTTCAAACTTTGGAGCGATCTTTACACCCACATGCCTGACATCCTGCAGTTTCACTCAGACCGCTCAGTCCAACAAGCGAATCCCGTCAAGACTTGACAATAGTACAGTAGTAATAGTCCAGAACTGCCTTTTTTGGAGTAAAAAATCAACGCCGTGGAAGCTGTTCGGAGTTCTGTATTAACGCTCATTATTGCACCCTTTGATGGAAAGGATTTCAGACACCATTACTTCCACTTTTCGGATCGATATCAAGGATGGTCGTCCCACTGCTTGTTCGTCTGCAGACGGTGCCACCGTCTGGTCCGGCACCTTTGGTCTTGGTTGGCGACTTGGCATCTCCTACAACCCCACCGAGTGGTTCCCCAGAGTCCACTTGTATCTAGACCACAATCTCTCCCACTCAGAGCAGGATC